>SJYQ01013103.1:10928-28620 GCA_006410935.1 Redunca redunca
GCTAGGTTCTCTTTCTGGAATAGACTATCACTGAAAGAAGAATTATAAGAAATTTTGATAAGTAAGGATATATCAAAAACAAATCCTACAATATTTGACGCTCAACAAATCAAGCTTATTAAACTATTTATATTTCTTTTTCCTCTTTGAAGAAACACTTACATTGAGCTCAGTATTTGCAGTGTTATTTGAAAGATAAAACTATAGTCCCTATTTTCCCAGAATAAAATGCTGATTTTAGACCCTTGATTATTTCTGCTGTCCTCTAAATAGTATCTGGAGAAGGAAATGGCAACCGACTCCAATATTCTTGCCTGGAAAATCCTATGGATGGAGGAGCCTGATGGGTTACAGTCCATGGGACTGCACATGACTGAGTGATTTCACTAAACAGTATATAGCTATTTTTTTCAAAGTTTCAGAATCTTCTTCCAGAATGGTTTATATATTTTTTAGGTTCAGTCATTCAGTGAATTTGTACAAAGACTGGGAAAAGACTTTGGACATTTTCATTCTAATAAATTTTCCTTTGATGCCCACAAGTGTATTTGCTACTTGGGCTGCAGAGCTGTAGTAGAGAAAGCAGGACTAAGCTTATGAATAGAAACAGTTAACACGTAAGAAAGAGTGAGAGCAAAGGATTCCACTTCATCACGTGCTCTGTAATGAACTCAATTCTACAATACTGTTTCCATTGTTATTGTTGTTTAGTTGCTAAGTCGGATCCAGTTCTTGTGACTCAATGAACTGTAGCCTGCCACCTTGATGCTTCCATTCAGTTAAGCTCAATCGCTCAGTCCTGTCAGACTCTTTGCGACCCCATGAACTGCAGCACACCAGGCTTCCCTGTTCATCACCAACTCCCGGGGCTTACTCAAACTCATGTCCATCAAGTCAGTGATGCCATCTACCATCTCATCCTTGGTTGTCCCCTTCTCTTCCCGCCTTCAATCTTTCCCAGCATCAGGGTCTTTTCAAATGACTCAGATCTTTGCATCAAGTGGCCAAAGTATAGGAGTTTCAGCTTCAACATCAGTCCTTCCAATGAATATTTAGGACTGATTTCCTTTAGGATAGACTGGTTGGATCTCCTTGCAATCCAAGGGACTCTAAAGAGTCTTCTCTGACACCACAGTTCAAAAGCCTCAATTCTTTAGCGTTTAGTTTCTTCATAGTCCAACTCTCACATCCATATATAACCATTAGAAAAACCATAGCTTTGACTACACAGACCTTTGTTGGCAAAGTAAAAATTTCTGCCTTTTAATATGCTGTCTAGGTTGGTCACAACCTGCAGTGATTTTGGAGCCTCCCCAAATAAAATCTGCCACTATTTCCACTGTTTCCCATCTATTTGCCATGAAGTGATGAGACCAGATGCCATGATCTTAGTTTTCTGAATGTTGAGTTTTAAGCCAACTTTTTCACTCTCCTCTTTCACTTTCATCAAGAAGCACATTAGTTCTTCGCTTTCTGCCATAAAAGTGGTGTCATCTGCATATCTGAGGTGACTGATATTTCTCCCGGCAATCTTGATTCCAGCTTGTGCTTCATCCAGCCTGGCATTTCTCATGATGTACTCTGCATATGAGTTAAATAAACAGAGTGAAAATATGCAGCCTTGATGTACTCCTTTCCAGATTTGGAACCAGTCTGTTGTTCCATGTCCAGTTCTAACTATTGCTTCTTAACCTGCATACAAATTTCTCAGGAGGCAGGTAAGGTGGTCTGGTATGCCCATCTCTTGAAGAATTTTCCACAGTTTGTTGTGATCCACATAGTCAGAGTCTTTGGCATAGTCAATAAAGCAAAAGTAGATGTTTTTCTGGATCTCTCTTGCCTTTTCCATGATCCAATGGATGTTGTCAATTTGATCTCTGGTTCCTCTGCTTTTTCTAAATCCAATTTAAACATCTGGAAGTTCATGGTTCCTGTACTGCTGAAGTCTAGCTTGGAGAATTTTGAGCATTATTTTGCTAGTGTATGAGATGAGTTCAATAATGGGGTAGTTTGAGCATTCTTTGACATTGCCTTTCTTTAGGATTGGGATGAAAACTGACCATTTCCAGTCCTGTGGCCACTGCTGAGTTTTCCAAATTTGCTGGCATATTGAGTGCAGCACTTTCACAGCATCATCTTTCAGGATTTGAAATAGTCCAACTGGGATTCCATCACCTCCACCAGCTTTGTTCATAGTGATGTCTTTTAAGGCCCACTTCACATTCCAAGATGTCTGGCTCTAGATGAGTGATCACACCATCGTGGTTATCCGTTTCCATTAGGTCACTTTATTTCTCGAAATTAACTAATGCAAATATTAATGAAGAATAACTTGAAATTTATGCACTGGGACAACCAAATTTATGTAAGAAATACTGTGTTCTGTCAACTATACTAAATACTAGGAACAATAACAATACAAATAATATACCATGATAGAAAAAACTAAAAAATCCAAATATAAAAGATTAATAATAATAATGCAAATTAGCATTTATAGAATGCTTGTGTATTCTGGGCACTTAAGATTTTTACATGTATCATATCATCTGATCATTAAAACAAGCCTTTAAAAGTTATTCTTTTTATTCCTAATTTGCAAGAAAACGGGAGCATGAAAATTTAAAATTTTAAGAAAGACCCCAGAATGGCAGAACTATTTAATAAATTTATCTTACTTCATAGCAGAATGAATTAGTATAAAACATTTTAGTCATGAAATGTGACTGTTCATATTTTGTTGTTAAATTGATCTAGCACAGTGATGTGCAAGATGCACTTCAGATCTAGTATGGAGGCAAAGAGACTGATTGTGGAGCCATGGTAAGATCCCAGATATAAGTTCAAGTATTAAAAAAACTACTTGAAATATGAATAGAGAGCTTGCAAAATAATTACAGTAATTTCATAGGTAGAACTAAAATTAATGTGGAAGGTGCTGTTGAAGAAGAGGAAACAGTGACTTGAATTTTCTAGATTTTGACCAAAACTCTAAGTGAAAAGGTAATAACAGGAAACAAAGAAGACTGTTCATAGGCAAAAGAATAAAATGAAATATCAGACCTGAAGACAGAATGCCTAATATTTGAATAAAAACTTTTGAAACTCAGCAGAGCATTCATAGCTAGAAACACCAGCTTGCAAATGACAAATTGCTGGAATTATGTTCTAAATTAAGTGGGGAGGAATGAGATCTATAGCCTGAGAGGTATAGATGGTAGATTGAAATGGTGTACAAGTTCTCTTCTGAGAGTTTTTGTTTCAGCATTAATGGAAAAAGAGGAGGCAGCTGAATGGTAGGAGACAGGGGTGGTGTGGGATATTTGAACAGATCAGAGATGTTATAAAGTAATAGATTTATGAGAGTAATTTTTCTTGAAAGTGCAGTAAGACCATGTCACACCAAGGGGCCCATCTCGATTATGCTCATGAATTGATTATGAAACCACTCAACAAAGTGCAATTTCTATCTGCTCCTTCAGTTCCCCATTTGGTCATGAAGGTTAGATTTAACCGGGTTGGAACTTGACCAAGTTAGTATAACAGAAGTTGTGAGGAACAGGAAGGAGGAATGGAGGAGGAAGCAGGCAGAGGGAGGGCAGGAGTGAAAGAAACTTAGAGACAGAGAGAGAGAGAAAAAAACATTTTTGTTCAGTAACGTTTATACTGACCAGATGGGCACATTAATGGTAGTTAACAGCAGTTTTAACTGTATCAAACAAGAAAGCATTTCAAAGAGGAAACTTTTCAAGAGACTGATCAATGAAATTCAAAAGTTTTTTTTTTAATTTCTTTTACAAGTATTTAAGGAAAAATTTGAATGAAGTATGAGAAGAGAGAAAAAGGTAAAACAAACAATTTGTTAATTTCCATGCAGCTACATTAATTTTAAGAATCAAGATCTTGAGCTAAATTGACTATTGTGAGAAAAACTGTAGCTTCTAAGAAAGGATTTTAATTAGCATTATACAAATTCTCAGACCAGGAAATCATATGCATCAATCGAAAAAGTGTACAGAAAAATAGATTCTTGCTTTTCATTATTCCCTTCACGAACACAGTGTTTACAATATTGTACTTGTTCAGCAAAATGTAGCACGTTAAATCTATTCTCATAAGAATAATTTCAAACCCAAGAGTCTCCTTTATAAAATGCTAGGCACATACTAGCTACTTTTTATTGATTTAGACAATATATGAGTTGTCAAAAAAAATCTCATTTTTTAGAGCTGTAACAAAATTTCCTTAACTGTAGATGTTTTAAAACAACGATTAGTCACTCTTTTGAGCAAAAATAAATTTATTCCATGTTGAAGATCTATAATCCTAATCACAGTGTCTTTTCTGGTTTTTCTGACTATGTACCTTAATGGCTGACTGTTCAATAGGTGCTACAAGTGTACTTGTTATAGGGCTGTCTCGCTTTGAACCAGATGGGGAGAACTGCTTATTAATTCAAGCTACATTTCCCAAACTGACATTTCCCTAATTTAATCAGCAGAAGTAGTAGCTATTGAAGCCGAATTCAGTGTAATAAATGATTGTTCATTTTATAGGCCAAATGCTCCTTTTCCCTACAAAGCAAATTTAACCCATAATGTGACTGAGTTCTAGTTGTACTGCCACACATAAGCATTTATAACAATGATCTATGGCAAGTTGCATCTTGAGTTTCAGTTGGTGAAATGGAACCGAGGCAAAGATATCTGTTCTTTACTTTATGTCCCCACCCTAGCAGCAGTGATGGATGAGTAATCTATGGGGAAATTGTGGGGAGGAAAAGAAATGGATGGGAGCCACAGTGACACTGGACCCCGATGAAATGTTTATGCTTCAAATCTAGCAAGAAAGAATTACTCCACTACATCAAAAAGTCTGAACTCTAGAAGAGAGCACAACCACCTTCAGGTGCTCTAACCGGGGCAAGTTTGGAAAGGCCTCTTGAATGACATGGACATCAGACTTCTTTTCCTCAGTTACCACTTATTCTACATTTATTAATCTCCATGGTACACTAGATATTATGGTAATAACTACACATAAAAAGATAAGTACAACATGATGCCTGTGAGGAGAGGGGGGCTAGTGGGGAGAGGCGCTAATAAGGTTGAGGGCATATAAATACATACACATGTAGCATATTTTAAGAAGTGAAGGAACATGAGTTTGGAGTGGTAGACAAGCTGCATAGTATTTAGAACTTGATAACAATCTAAGTTTAGAGTTTGTTCAGTAGACAATGGTGAGTTCATAAATAACCGAAGATGTTAGTAGCCAAGGAATGTATCCTAATATTTGAATTTTAGAAAAATCATCCTGGCAAAACTGTAAAAGAATTAATGAGTATACAAACCTTTGGAGCAGGCAATCTATTACATTAGTTAATAAAGAATAAGACGAAAGACAGAGGAAGAAATGATTGGATGGCATCATTGAATCAATAGACATGAGTTTGAGCAAATTCTGGGAAATAGTGAAGGACAGGGAAGCCTGGTATGTTGCAGTCCATGGGGCTGCAAAGAGCTGGACATGATTGAGCAAATAAACAGCAACAACAAGGAAAGAAAATGAAACAGAATAGCAAGGTGGAAAATTAGGATCCCATGAAAAGTGGAGGTGTTATTTGCTTTTGTCTGACTCTTTGTAACCCCAGGGACTGTAGCCCATCAGATATCTCTATCCATGGAATTCTCCAGGCAAGAATAGTGGAGTGGGTTGTCATTCTCTTCTCAAGGAGATCTTCTTAATCCAGGGATTGAATCTGGGTCTCTTGCACTGCTGGCAGATTCTTTACCAAATGAGCCATTAGAGAAGCCCAGGCTCTCATAGGAAAGATTTTTTTTTTTTTTTTTTTTGGTATTGAGGGATATATACACAAATATTTATGCTAAGGGAAAAAATCCAAAAGAGACAGAGACTGATAATGCATTAAGAAAGATAATATTAACTAAATTGAGATTGATAATCAAAAGTGAAAACAGTGAAAGTGTTAGCTGGTCAGTCGTATCCAATTCTTTGCTACTCCATGGACTGTAGCCTTCCAGGCTCCTCTGTCTAGAGAATTCTCCAGGCAATAATACTGGAGTGAGTTGCCACTGCCTTCTCTAGGAGATCTTCCCAAAAGCAATTGAACCAGGGTCTCCTACATTGTAGGTGGACTCTTGACTGAACCACCAGAGAACAATAAAACCAGTGGGAAGCATATCTTATTAGAAGAGAAAAATAGGTATTCTTCTGAGGTTGAAATAAATGTGTTATAGCTTTTCCAGATAAATTGTCTGTGGCGGTGGATGAATTTACCTTCTGAGGTTCAAATTTTCCTTTACAAACCAGTATTTGATTTAATCATGAATTAAGCTTATCTTGAAATGGTAGAGGACTTAGAGAAATTGCTGAAGGATTTTAAATGACTAAGTAGAGACCAGAAGATGGGCCAGCTATAACATCAAGAATTAGTGACAAATGGCAGTATTTACCCAGTTGAAGACTGACACTACACTTGGGTAGCGGTAGCTGCCTTAAAAGTTTCAAAATTGACTCCAGAACCCTATAATCACATATGTGCAAAAGAAAAGAAGGGCTTTTGCCAGATTTGGGGGCAGGAAGGTTACTAAATGATGAGGGTGAAAGAGGAAAGTGAAAAAGCTGGCTTAAAACTCAACATTTTAGAAACCATGGCATCCAGTCCCATCACTTCATGGCAAATAGAAGTGGAAAAAGTGGAAACAATGACGGTTTTTATTTTCTTGGGCTCCAAAATCACTGTGGACAGTGACTGCAGCTATTAAATTAAAAGACACTTGCTCCTTGGCAGGAAAGTTAGACAGCATATTAAAAAGCAAAGACATCACTTTGTTGACAAAGATCCACAGAGTCAAAGCTATGGTATTTTCATTCGTCAAGGATGGATGTGAGAACGGGACCATAAAGAAGGCTGAGTGTCAAAGAATTGATGCTTTTGAATTGTGGTGCTGGAGAAGACTCTCGAGAGTTCCTTGGACTGCAAGAATACCAAATCGGTCAATCCTAAAGGAAATCAACCCTGAATATTCACAAGGACTGATGCTGAAGCTCCAGTACTTTGGCCACCTGATGGGAAGAGCCACTCATTGGAAAAGACCCTGATGCTGGGAAGGATTGAGGCCAGGAGAAGGGCTGGCCAAAGATGAGATGGTTAGATAGCATCACTGACTCAGTGGACATAAATTTGAGCAAACTCCAAGGGGCTTGTTGGAGTAAAGAATCCAGACAGTAAAGAATCTGCCTGCAATGCTGGACCTAAGTTCGATCCCTGAGTTGGGAAGATCCCCTGGAAGAGGGCATGGCAACACACTCCAGTATCCTTGCCTGGAGAATTTCATGGACAAAGGAGCCTGGCAGGCCACAGTTCATGGGATCAAAAAGATTTGGACCTGAGTGACCAAGCACACAGCACACCAGAGAGTATAGGACCGGGAAGCTGGGCATGCTGCAGTTCATGGGGTTGCAAAGAATCAGGCATGACTTAGTGACTGAAAGCAGCAACGAAAGATTATTAAATTGGATCCCACAGAATAGGAAGAACAAAAAGTATGGGTATTGTTGGCACACTGCTTGATGTATAGATAAGATAGTGCATCCAGGAAAAGGCTGTGAAAGACCGGGAGAAGGAAGGAACAATAAAACAAAATGTTCAGTGTTGCAGTTAAATTGTGTCTCCCAAAAAGATATATGAAAATGCTACCTCTGGTACCCGTGAGTGTGACCTCATTTGGAAATAGAGTTTTGCAGGTGTAAGGTGGCTCAGTGGTAAAGAATCCACCTACCAGTGCAACAGATGCAGTCCCTGGGTTCAGAAGATCCCCTGGAGGAGGAAATGGCAATCCACTCCAGTATTCTTGCTTGGATAATCCCATGTATAGAGCAGTCTGGTGGGCTACAGTCCATCGGGTCACAAACAGTCCAACTTAACTAAGCATGCCCATACACATTTATGTAACACTTACTTAATTAAATTATAGTTTATATAAATTGAACAAAACAAAAATATTTTGTGTTTAAATATTTATCCTGACTTTAAATGTGGGTATTTGTGCAAATGCTTGACTCTAAAAATAACTAATTACTTGTATAATTCTATACTTTGAATGAGATATTTATAGATAGTATATGATAATGAGAATTTTATTGTCACTTTGGAGTATGTATAGTCCAGAGAGGAATAGAGACAGATTTCTTGATAACACTTATAAAGGCAATTGTGATGATCATTATTAGACCTAGGCTTTAAAGAGTGCTTACTATGTCACACAATTTACAAGACCTTTCTCATTTATTTCTGAAAAACAAACAAAACTTAGAAGTTGCTGCAAATATTATGCAGCCCATTCACATCCCAGAACTTTTATTATTAATCACTATACTGTTTGAGTAAATTACATAACTATATAGTCAAAGCTCTTACATTCACTGAACTAACTCCTTGCCTTTGTTAAAACAGAAGAAGCCATTTTAAAGGATTTTGATAAAATATTCTATGATATTAATTTTCTCATTTCAAATCTACTTGTAATTAATTGGAGACAGACTGATTGATCAGAACATATGATTCGTGAGCCACAAATATAAACAAACCTAAGTTCGGGAGAGTAGTTGATGGATTGCCTAAGTATTTAACACAAAACAGACAATGAATAATTATTCATTTTTTTAGAAAAATGAGTTCGCAAATGTTTAATGTTTAGAGAATATTGCAAGGAATTGAGTACATCAGAAACTGATTATAAAAAGAAGAGCTAGTAAAGAAAAACAAAGTTAAAAAAAAAGTAAAGCTTCAGGTAGATAATGAAGAAAAGGGTATTAGAAAGATTTGCAAATATAACTGGGAAAAGGAAGAAGATTGATTGGATTTTGCCAAGAAACTATTTATGACTCTGTAAAATAATGCTGATAGAAGGTTGAGGTCAAATTTCCTGCTGAAATGACTTTTCAGAAAAATCCTATTTTTTTTTTTGCCCATGAGAACAATTGTCAGATCTCTCTAGTTTTGAGGTTATTGAAGTTATTGCAAAAAGGTTTACATTAGAGAACAGTAATTTTTTTCAAAATATTGCACTTATTAGATACTCTATTTCAATCAAATGTATTTATAGAAATCCTGAGAGAAACAAAACTATTTTTGCCTTCATATTTCAAAGCTTCATGATCTATTACATAATCATTATCTAAATATGGGGAAAATGCAGAATTTTATTAAATTGTATGATTTATTGTACCTAAATTAAGAGGATTTGTACCTAAATCCTCTTTGCTGTTCAGTTGCTAAGTCATGTCTGACTCTTTGTGACCCCATGGACTGTAGCCCTTCTGAGATTTTTCCAGGCAAGAATACTGGAGTAGGTTGCCATTTCCCTCTCTAGGGGATCTTCCTGACCTAAGGATCAAATCAGTGTCTCCGGTATTAGCAGAGATTCTTTATCACTGAGCCACCTGGAAAGGCTTTAACCTTTCTTTACAGGTCTGTTAAAATTCCCTACTGCAAAGTCCTCCATTTCAAACCCAAAGGCTTGGATACAGCAATATTATAAAGGAGCCAAAGAAACCTATATATATATATATTTTTCAGCTTCTGTGTGTGTGTGTGTGTGTATACATATACAATGTAAATGTAGACATATATAAATATATAAACTATATAAAGTCACATGAACACTTCTGCAGCTTAGCCAGTTTTCCAGATTCCTGTACCAAGGAATGAAGTAAGAGCCTTATTCTGAATTTTTAAAGGAGAATAAAGAGAATAAGGGTGACATTTTAATCTTAGGAAATGAACCACCAGGAATAGGAAAGTCAGAATCCACACAGAGCAATGATCGGTAATATCTATAAATTTAAGTGGAGATTAATGGATAAAGCCATTTTAGTTCACAGAGTTGTCTTGCAGTAGTTGGCTAATTAAAAGAAAATGAGCCCCACGTGCTCAAGGAATCAATGTGATTGTGCTAGTGTAATAGTGGGTGGTGGTATGGGAGGAAGCAAGTTCATTTAGGTGGCTTCCCTGGTAGCTCAGCTGGTAAAGAATCTGCCTACAATTCAGGAGACCCTAGTTCAATTCCTGGGTCAGGAAGTTCTGCTGGAGAATGGATAGGCTACCCACTCAAGTATTCTTGGACTTTCTGGTGGTTCAGATGGTAAAGAATCCACCTTCAACGTGGGGGACCTACCTTCAGTCAATGGGTTGGGGAAGATCCCCTGGTGAAGAGAATGGCTACCCATTCCCAGTTCAGTATTCCCAGTTCAGTATTCTGGCCTGGAGAATTTCATGGAGAGTGGAGCCTGGTAGGCTACAGTCCATGGGATCACAAAGAGTTAGACATGACTGAGACACGACCAAGAAACTTTCACTTCACTTAAGGGAATTGTTGTAGGATCCCTGTAAACCAGGGCTGGAAATTGCTTTGTATGTATGCCTTGAGTGGAGAGGCAAATATGAAGTCAAGTGTGATAGAAAAAGCTGCCCATACTTCACACAAATATGAATATGTTCCCTTTAGTAATGGAATTGCCAATAAAGCCAAATTTCTTTTTAAGTTAATTGTTTTGTTTGGTTGTGAAACTCTGGACTATTCATGTAGAATTTATGAAAATATGCTTTGTAAGAGTTTACTGTTTAACCTAATTCATAGGTGACTTCCCTATAGCTCAGAAGGTAAAGAATCTGCCTGCAATGCAACAGACCTGAGTTCAATTCCCGAGTCTGGAAAATCCTCTGGAATAGGAAATGGCAACCCACTCCAGTATTCTTGGCTGGAGAATCCCATGGACAGAGGACCCTGGAAGGTACAGCCCATGGGGTCACAAAAAGCAACATATGTTGGATATATTTAACATGATGGGATGTTATATGGGACATGTTGTACGGTATTTACATTTTTTTCTCCTTAGATCTGAAACTATGTTCTCTCTAAAAGTATCAGGCTTCTTGACTAATTGGGAAATATTATTTTGGAATAATTTTTTAAAGGCTATTCAAAATAAAATTACTACATACAGAAGATAGATTTTGAGAACCAAAATAATAAGCCTCAGTTGAATTCAAAATATAAAGCCTAATGATAGATTTGATAAATGTAAATACAACAACAGTGGTTTTTCCAGTAGTCATGAATGAATGTGAGAGTTGGATCATAAAGAAGGATGAGCACTGAAGAATCTATGCTTTCAAATTGCAGTGCTGGAGAAGACTTTTGAGAGTTCCTTGGACTGCAAGATCAAACCAGTCAATCCTAAAGGAAATCAACCCTGAATATTCATAAGAAGGACTGATGCTGAAGCTGAGGTTCCAATCCAATATGAAGAGGTGTCTCATTGAAAAAATCAATCTTTCCCTGATGCTGGGAAAGACTGAAGTAAAGGGGAAAGGGGAAGTGGAGGATGAGGTGGTTAGATAGCATCACCAACTCTATGACATGAATTTGAACAAACTCTGGGAGATAACGTAGGACAGAGGAGCCTAGGGTCTACAGGGTTGCAAAGAGTTGGAAACGACTTAGCAACTGAACGACAATTTTGGGTAGCAAATCCTATTAATAAATTCTCTAAATTTGAGCAAAATTTATGGTCCCACAAAATAGGTTGGGCCAAGATTTAGCAGCTTATATTATGAAATCACTCTCTAGATGAATTTCAAACATGTCTCTCTCTTTCTGAGAAATAAACCATAAAAACATTCAAAATACCCTATAAGTCACATTGTAATTTGTACCATATAATAGTTTGCATTCAAAATCAGATAGTTTATAACAACTCTACGAATATAATGCAATGCCACATGGCCTATAGCTTGAACAATTTAGCCTTGTGGATAATTCTTTACTTAATAAATGTTTCTGGTAAAATCTGAATCACAGCCAACTCAATGTTAGGTTAAAGCTCTGAATATACCGTCAAATTGGTAGACATTTCATTTTTTTTTTTCCCCTTTGAGTGAACAAGACAAAATGTAATTTGGGTCAGAATCTGAACAGCTCTTCTGGATAAAACATATCTCAAACTTGAGTCTTCTTTGTCCTTGTTTTAAGTGTCTCTCCATGGCTGACATAGGAGAAAGCTTTTTATGAAGTGTCATTAATGATCAAATACTCAATTATACTAAAAAGTAGTTAGGATGTGTCAGTGATTAGAGTATCACCTATACCCTTGCTGATGTAGTGACTATGACATTTAGATGACCAGATATCGGGCCCTTAGTTACATTTATCAAATATGTCATTAGTCTTTAAATTTTGAATCTGACTGAGTCTTATTACCTTGGTTCTCAAAACCTATCTTCTGCATGTAGTAACTTTATTCTGAATGACCTTTAGAGAGATTTTATTCTAAAAATCATATTTCAGAATTTATCAAGAAGTCTTTTCCAAACCTAAAATTAAGGAGAAAAAAATATAAACCCCATATAGCATGTCCCATATAACATCCCATAATGTCAAATATATCTAGCATAAATTGAAACATGTATACTATCATGTAAGAAACGAATCGTCAGTCTATGTCCAGTGCAGGATACAGGATGCTTGGGGCTGGTGCATGGGGATGACCCAGAGAGATGTTATGGGGAGGGAGGTGGGAGGGGGGGTTCATGTTTGGGAACGCATGTACACCCGTGGTGGATTCATGTCAATGTATGGCAAAACCAATACAGTATCGTAAAGTAAAATAAAGTAAAAACAAAAATTATAAAAAAAAATTAAGGAAACATGTAAATACAGAGCATGCACAGAAATCATGTTTTAATCTGTAAATCACTCACAAGAATCACTCTCAAATAACAGTATATAGAAAAGATTAGTGTAGAGTAAAACACTAAGGTTACTAAAGTTTAAGTACAAAATATGATTTTTCTTGAATGGAGGCTTGGAATTTCTTTCAGAGATAGAAGGATACATAATGGCAGAATGAGGACAATCAAGGACTCTTAGAACTATGATAAATGGATACAGACTTTATAATAAATATTCTACCATTCAAACACACTGGGAGGGGGGTTCATGTTTGGGAATGCATGTACACCCGTGGTGGATTCATGTCTATGTATGGCAAAACCAATGCAGTATTGTAAAGTAAAATAAAGTTAAAATAAAAATTAAAAAAAAAAATAAACACTCTTCTCAAATCTGCTTTTCCACTATCCCTATCACTCCTTTATCCCACTCTCATGCTGGCTTAAACACAGTTAACTGAAGTACAAAATTCTATCAGCAGATATATAGCTAATGTTCAAAACCTTGGAACTGTGAGAAGCCCTGGGTAGCTGCCTTAACCATTAAAAATGGAATTTAGGGGAAACCAATTTATTTGTCAAACTTACTCACAGATCAGTTAAAAGAACAACAATATCTCTGAAAGAGTCATGCATTTGGAAAAATATCATTTTTCAACTCTTGACAATCTTAAAAATTGCTGTAGCATATAAAAACACAAACATGTCAGTAGCTTTGGTTGTAAGAGTGCAATAGACCCTAAATATTCTGACCAACGAGCAACTTCTGTTTCCGAGAAGTAGTATTTTTAAATCAATTTTTATGCCCATGTAACTCCCATTTAGAAATGATACATAAAATTTGTATTTTCTCTTTATAAAATGATATAGGTCAATAGTTGGTTAATGTTACAAAGCTCTATAAGGATATTGCAAAACAATAATTTGATGTACAATTAGGTTCAGTTTCTTTATAGTATTCTGAAGAATGTTGCCTTTTTTTTGGAAAAAAAGTAAAGGATCTTGGTTACATTGACAGACCAGCTTTTCTGCAGTAGATCCCTCCAGTAAAGGCTTAATATATCTGATTTGTCAAAGTCACCATTCCTGCTAATCTCTCCCACCAGTGTGAAATGCTGAGAGCTATCACCTATACATTTTCTTGTGCAGTGCAGAGAGAAAGATGGAAAATGGGCAGAAAGCAATCAGCACAAACATCAAAATAAATGGTCGTTTAGAGCACAGTTATGAGAAAAATTCAAGAAAAATTAGTTACTGTATTCTATGAGATTCTTTCTGCAGCTCTCTCTTTGCCACTGCTGTTTGCTTGAATGTAAATTACTCCTAATTTTACTATTTTAGTAAGTTAATGAACATTTTAGGACTACACAAATATTTCCCATTAGTGTCAAATGTTATGTGTTTCATTGCTTTATGTAGTCAGAGTGTGGTAAATAAAGTAATATTAAATGTCAAATACTTTTAAAGCTTTAAAGCATTATTATTGTCATTGTCATTTAACCTGAAATCACATTATTTAAGCCATAGTTTTAACATTATATCAGTCTAAAATATTCTATTTAAATAAAAAAAATACCGTTGGGANAAAATACCATTGGGAAGTTTCAGAAAACAAATGGCAAACAAATTTGTTTTTTAACTTTATCAGCACAAATCAGTTCAGTTCAGTTCAGGTGGTCATGTCTGGCTTTTAGTGACTCCATGGGATGGCAACATGCCAGGCTTCCCAGTCCATCACCAACTCCCTGAGCTTGCTCAAATTCATGTCCATCGATTCGGTGATGCCATCCAACCATCTCATCCTCTGTTGTCCCTTTTTCCTCCTGCCTTCAATCTTTCCCAGCATCAGGGTCTTTTCCAATGAGTTGGCTCTTCGCATCAGGTGGCCAAAGTACTGGAGCTTCAGCATCAGTCCTTCCAATGAATACTCAGGGTTTATTTCCTTTCGGGTTTACGGGTTTGTTTGATGTTATTACATTTGAGGATCAGCTTTCAAGTTTTCCTTTATTATGATTGATTTACCAAATAATTAATATTCAATAGTCATAACTAAGAAATATCTGATTGTTCTAGGTTCCTAAATCATTGAAGTCAACTGATTCACGAGTGAGACTGGCTAGGCATGAACATCATGATCATCATTACAAATACTTCTATACAGTATAATCTCTTATGCCAGGCACAAGATTCTAAAGATCATGTTTATTAAATCTTTTAATTCTTATAACTGTTGAACATATATCCATTGCACATATGATAAATCTGGGCACATAGAGATAAAGTAACTTGTTCAAAGCAACACAGCCATTAAGTGGTATAACCTGAACTCAAGCTCAGGCTGTAAAGCAATGGCTCCAGATGTCTTGTTTTGAACATGACACCAAGCAAACTTTCATCATACTTTAAGAAGAATAAGAAATGCACTAGCCCAGTACTTTCAGACCTGTTTCAAATATTATACCTGTTTTTGATGATTTGATCCTGGCTGTGGCACATTTTAGGTAGTGCTGAGTCCATTCTCTCAGATCTGTAGGGTCTTGTACCAAATACCAAAGAAAATTATGTGATGATCCTATGCCAATGAGAATATTAAAGTACTGGATGCAAATAATTTCATCAATACCTTGGAGTTTTGCAAGGTCAATGGAAGGGTATTAAACCTGCATTTGTTTAACAGAGTTTACTTCTGATTGTAGAGGGATTTTACAACTTATTTTCTGCCTCTGTATAATTTAAATGTTAATAAAGTTAATGATTGTAATAAGTAATAATCTATACCTATAGCAATAACTATATACTCTATTTCTTAGTATGCTCACTAATGAGAGTAATAATCTACATATATATCAGTATCTGGGTTTTCCCAGGTGGCGCTAGTGACAAGAAACCCATCTGCTAATGCAGGAGACATAAGAGATGTGGGTTTGATCCAAGGGTTGGAAAATCCCCTGATGGAGGTCATGGCAACCCACTCCAGTATTCCTGCCTGGAGAATTCCACAGACAGAGGAGTCTGGAGGGCTACAGTCCAAAGGGTCTCAAAGAGTCAGACATGACTGAGCGACTTAGCACACACTCCCGTAATAATAACTATATACTCTATTTGACGGTAAAACCTTTTCTTCTTTCCATAATAGAAGCAGGCTATGTAAATGTAATACACATTTTTAAATTCTAATGAGGATCTTTCACTTTGAAACTACCATATATTCAATATTACAAGGATACCACCCATTTAGTGCTCATCTAGATGGCTAATATATTATCGTATCTGCCTCGTCATTACTCTGAATGTGGGCTCCATTGTTGCCACTGATTCTCTGGGTATTTTCTATTTCAGCAGTGTTCTTGGAGTATTAGTGTACGTTTTCATCTGAAGAGAATGGAGAACCTTATGCTTTCATTCCTTCACCCCTTGACTCAAAGTCTGTTGCCTTATTACTAAACATTGATAACAGTAGAAGAGGAAACATATCATCACAATAAAATTCTAATAATTATTATTTATTGATCATTTGTAAGACACCAGGTACTACATTAAATATGCATATCATTTCAGACTATGTTCACATATAAAGTATAATAATCATATGTAGAATAAACAAGTATCACCTACCTTAACACAGATAAAGAAACAAAGGCTCTAGGAATTTTCGGCAACCTGCCCAGGGTTATACAGCTAACCTGGGCAGCAGAAATGGTTCTGGGATTAAGTCCCTGCTCCTAATGAGCACGTCTTTCAGCGCTGTATGGAAACATATCTATAGCTATAAGGCATAAATAAAAATATCTTCTTTTGTAATTATCCTATTTGAGTGTATGTGCCTTATTTCTTTATTTTTGAACAGCTTTATTGAGATATAACTAACATGCAAAGAACTGCACGTATTTAATGGGTCTGTGCCTTGTTAATGTCAGCTGACAGGGACTGAAGGTATTGAGAAAGAAAGGAAAACAGTAGCTTTGGGATCCTACACTTGTAACTTTGTTCTGTGTGTTTCTAGGAAAGAAGAGGGTGTATTTCTTAAGGAGGGGTCACCTTATCCCTGGGTGTGCAGATTGGATGCTCTCATTCTAGATTTCTCTGTGGAATGGCAGGCAGTATAAATTGACATGTACTCCACACTTATATCCAAGACTTGAATCATCCACTTACTGGCAAGGTAAGGAATACTATACACTGTATCATTATAATGCCATATCAATACACTGACAATGTTTCAACATATTACAATAATTTTCTGCTTTTCACTTTCCATCCCTTCAAAATGAAGAGTTTCTAACACCTCAAAGCCTGTGCTTGGCCAGATGAAGTATTTTTCTAATTAAATTATAGAAAAACTTGGTTCTCTCAGCTCTCTCTCACACACACACTGCACACTTACACACTTGCCCCCACATCATTAGTAGTCATATTTTTAGATGGTAAATAACAGAAAATTTTGTTCCATTTATATTGGTGGAAGTGAAATACATGATTCTCACACGTGTTTTAAAATGTCACAAAGGTGAACCTTTTTGCCGATATAGAATATTTAAATCTAATATACTATAAAATCTCTGTGTCAAATTATATTATGTTAGGTCATAGAAATGGGAAAGGTATGCATTATGTATAATTCATGACTGAATTCTTTATCTAGATTGTCTCATTAAATTCTATAAAATAGGTGCTATTGTCTCCATGTTAGAGAAGAGGAGATGTAGTTGTCACGGGTTTAGGTTACATGTTCAGTTTCTCACAACGGGTGGGTATTGCAACTGGGATTTGAACTAAGGTTACCTGATCCTCACATACTTGTTTTTAACTGTGCATCTATAGAGAACAAGTTGGGAGCATAACAGAAAAGAATTTCTGAAGGTAGGCCTCAGGTTCATCATCGCTTGTTCAGGAAGTGCCGCAAGATCCTGTTTCTGTCATCTTGACGGTACAGTA
>SJYQ01013103.1:28803-55391 GCA_006410935.1 Redunca redunca
CTCTCAGCAATCTGTCTATTATATATGTGTTTGTGCAATTAAATAATTGATACATTTTTATTTTAAATCTTAAAAAGCAAGTAGCAGCTATAAAATAAAAATTGAATATAGTATAAAGTCCTATATTTGGCATCAGACTTTTTCTGCTCCAAACAATGAACTACATAATTTAATTCACGACCAGGTTAAATTTAGGATTTTAAAAGTATATTGCTGAAAGATAAATAGGACATGAGATTTTAAAACCTACATCAACCACTGATCTATTTTTATCTTTTTTAGGAATAATTCATTTTGGACTAACTCTTTTTGGTTACCTAGAATCATCATCCATACATTTATATGTGGTTTTCCAGGTTAAACTAGGTTAAAGAAGAGATGATTTGATGTACTTGGTATTCAACAAAATTTAAGTTTTAACCATTATGAAAGAAAAGTCATAATTTCCTTACAACTGTAATATCTATAATTCCAAATGTCTGCACATATGATTTCTCTGACTTTCCATACGGTTCCATTCAAAATCCTACTAACATTTTTAAATAACTACTAAAACTTTGTACTCCATCTTTACTGTAACCTATAAGAGAGTAACTGTTTTATATCTGTCAACTGAATAAACTGAGATTCAATAAATTAAGGTAATTTTATCAAGATTCTAAATCAGTAAGAGTGAAAAATAGAGTCAAGTATAAAAACTACGGTCTTCTGTCTCTACTTCCAAGACTTGCTAACGAAAGCATGAAACCCTCCTCAGTCTTTAACTTGGTGTCCAAAAATGAACATCACCAGGATCAGCAGCTTCAGCCTTCACTGAATGTTACCCTCAGCCTGACCTCCAGTTGTTATTCTGGATGCTTCTCTATGTCTTGGTCGTTGAAACACATCCTCTGTCTTGCATACTAGAACTATAAGGATTTTCAGACAGTGTTTCATGATGCTTTTGGGGCTATATTTGGATTGCACTATAGTTACATTTGAACATAAAAGATTTTTTTAAAATCTGAATATCATTCCTAAATATTTACAAACTTCATCCTAATGTGTCAAATGCTCTGAAGTTTTTCTCATCCCGAAACAACAAACTAATGAATCCAAAATTATGTTATGCCAGCATAATTTAGATATTTTAAGGTGAAAATATATTTTAAAAAGTAGGCATGGCTCTTTCCTAATGTTATATTTACTCTGGGGGACTTCAAACACTGTGTACTGTGAAAATGGTAAGTCCACACACAGTACTGATACCATTCCATGTCATCTCTATAGATTTCAGAGTGCTACTCTCCGTTCAATTTCTGATGAAGGATCTGACACCACTGATTCTTGTTCTATTTCAGGTTATCTTTAGCTTGTAGTCTTCATTTTCCATTCTCTGATACAAAACTCCCTAAGGCAAATAGTCTTTTATAAATATAAAAGCCTCCCTTGCTTCTTTTCAAAAACTTCTTTGAATATATTTTCCAAATCTATTTCTAATCAAAGGGATGTCATGGAAATGGGAATAAATGAACCAGGTGTGAGAGACCTTGAGAAAAAGAAATTGCGTGACTTAACATTTGATTATGGGGCACTGTGTCAGTCATATGGGCCTTTCCAGGTGGCTCAGTGGTAAAGAATCTGCCTGCCATCGCAGGAGATGCGTGAGAGGCTGGTTTGATCCCTGGGTCGGAAAGACCCCCTAGAGGAGCAACTGGCAGTGCACTCCAGTATTCTTGCCTGGCAAAGTCCATGGACAGAGGCGCCTGGTGGGCTGCAGTCCAGGAGGTAGCAAAGAGTTGGACATGACCGAGTGGCTGAGCACCCACACACGTCTGTCACACAAGACAGAGGAAAAGACTGTGATAATATTTAGGGACAGACTGACAGTGGGAATGATGGTTATTAAAATCATGGTGGCAAAATGGTTAGTGCAATGGCAACCTAATAACAATATTAGGAATGGAAGAAAATACGATTGCCTTCTGAGAATTATCACATAAAGACAATTGTTAGTGGATATCTGAAATATAAAAAATACCTCAAAAGAATAGTGACTAACCTGTTTGTAGTAATGTGTGCCAGGCATTCTTGTAGCTGTTCTTTATTTTTTTAAATTTAATCTTAACCATTTTATAGAGATGGAAATGTTATGTTCATTACAGTGACGAGGGAGTTTATCTTACTTGCTTAAATTCACAAATAGAGGTGGAAGAACTAAAATAAAGTTTGTCAAACACAGGGCCTTGCAACCATAGCAAGCGGCCTTGCCTGAAGAATTGAAAGTAACAAATGAAAACAATTTCCAGGTTACTTATAGGGATCAATTTTATTTTCTTGTCATGATATAGACTATTTTTTCAGAAAAGATACATGAATTAATGAGAATAAAAAATCCAGCTTTTTATAGAACTTTTCTAATTAAATGTCATAGGCTCCTTTAATATACTGTGTGTATGTGTGTATGAATGAGTGCGTGTGTGTATCGGTTAGTGTTGGACATAAAGTGTCAGTGTTAACTAAATAATGTTATGAGTGTTTTTATGTGTCACAATAATTACATAATGGGCCATCCCACAAAAGAATAGCCATGGTTATCAACGTAGAATAATCAGTGTTTTTTCCCGTTAATACCCCACATTTACCACACAGTGTTAAACCTAGTTTCCCTTAGTCTAATAGATAATAATAGTCAAGTAAATAATAAACTATCAAGTAGAGAAAGTGTGGTGATGGTATGCAGTGTGACCACAGGAGGGGGAAGCTACAGCAATCTTTCTGAGGAGGTGGTATTTGATGTATATAGATAAATGAGGGAGTTATCAGCAAGGGTATCTGCCTTAAAAATTTTTAAGCTAAACCTACTTATGTACACCTAGAGATCATTTGTCAGCTTATTAACTGTCCTAGAGAAAAACCATCCCATGTTCCCTGCTATCAGAAATACTCTAAAGATGTTAGAATAACTCTCTTGGTCTCCATGATCCAGCTTAACTCATTTGAACAGAAATCAGTTGTTATATCTTCCTGAGTAGTGCTCATCTGATTCTATAAAAACTGATAACAAACTTTTAAGTTTATCTATCAGTGGATCACACATGAAACAAATTTATCTGTCAAGAATCTGTTGTATGGGGTTAACCAATTTGAAAGAAATATAGAAAAAAAAAGAAAACTATAATTCCTAGAATATAGTCTGAATTTTAAAGACACAAGGAAAGTTAGAATTATCATATTTGTATTAGCACCAGAAATAAAGCACCTAGAAAAGTCAAGTTAAAGCAATATGAAACATGTCTATGATGGATAGAGATCAATCTAAACATCAGAGTACATGTTACACACACACACACACACCCACACACCCACACACGTGCACTCATGCTAACCTTTTTATTTTCACTGATATTTCATATAATCCTTTTATTTTCTTCTAGAGACAGATTTAACTCTGTGCTCGGTGTCTTTCTCTTCCTTTCTTCTAACCTGCAGTTGACAAAAGTTTCCTTGACCTCTTATTTCCCATGATGAAATTTTCATTGTCTATTTCAGAGTAGGTTGTATTCACTCAATAGTTACAAATCATTATCCCCCTCGCCAGTAATTTCTCATCATATCTGCATTATCGCTAGTCTTATTTCTCTGTAATTTTTTATTCTAGGTAAATGTCCAAATACTGTAATATCTAAAGGTATTTACTCTATAATTATTAATATTAAAAAGCAAGTGATATTTGCTTTTAAGTGAATTCTATTTTGAAATATATTCTCTAGAATAATGGTTGAAGCAAATAACTTTTCTCCCTATTTGTTGTAACCCAAAAGAGCTTAATTGATATAACTTCTTATCTATACATTTCTTTTCAGATGTTGCTTCTCAGCTTGGTTAAAAATTCTCCACCAGGAATCTTTGCTTGAATCTCACAGACCTCAAAACAAAGAAAACCGCAATAGCATTTGCACCATTTCTCATATGTTGACTCTTGTTTATTACTTATTTTGTCAAAAGTTAAGAATATCTTATTAATATGATAATAAAAAATCTGTTTATTCTACTCCCTTCCTATGCTTTCTATTTCCATTAGTTTGTTTATCTAAAGAAATAGTTAATATATGAAACAAGACAGTGATGCTCAGTAGTAAAATAAAAAAAATAAAAATAGAAACATGGTACATTTAAATCAAATATTGTTTACAACAGAGGGTATTTTATTGGCTGACCCAGAATATAATATTCTTGTTGGGTATATCTCCATTTTATCAAAGGGTGAACATAGCTCTTTGTACAATTCACTGTAAGCTTGCTGATATTTCAAAATGTGTTTAAATGTGAGTGATAAAGTTCATGGAGAAAGGGAGGGAGGGAAAGAGAAAACAAGGACAGGTGTATGAGGCCCATGACTGAGTTTTGTAGCCCTTTTAAACATATGGTCCAGTAAAAGAGAAAGAATAGAAAAAAAAAAACCATCAAAAAGTAGGAAAATAAAATACATTTATAAAAATGTGAAATCAGGGAATTAAAGGTTGATATGTTTCAAAAAGGGCTGAATAGTCAACCTTTATATACTAGTGGGAAAGCAAGATGAGAACTGAAAAGTGTCCAGTGGATTTACCAACAAGAAAGTCAAGTGGCTACCTGAGAAGGTTTGGAAGAGGCATGAAGGTAGAGTAAGACTGAAGAGAAGTGGAGGTAGGCAGGGTCGTGAAAGTGGTATCTAAAAACAAAAACCCCTTAGAGAAGTTTGTGGATACAGACAGAAATATGGATGCAGCTAGAGGGGAATGTGCCATCCCACCCATGAATTTGTAGGAATATAGAGTTAACACAGACTTCCAGTGGGAAGGATTTTATGGAGAAAATAAAACTCATGCTTAGGAGAAGAGATTTGACTTGCCTGAGGTGACTACCCCAGAAGTCAGCAGTAGAGGAGAGGCTGAACACTGAGAGAAGTTCAGGGCTTTCCTCTCACTATGGAAAGTGGACAGAGAAGAATGGGTGTAGACTGAAGTAAGCTTTTTCTATTTGGAGGTAAAAGAACATGAGGAGACCCCACCAGATGACATCTACTTTCCCCGTGAAACAGAAGGAAAGACTGTCATTTGAAGGAAATGAAAAGAAGGGAAAGAAATATCTAACGAGTGAAGAGCAGACTTTGCAAACAATGTCTGGAAGGAGAGAATGTGTAATAAAGGTGTCTCATTGTCTTTGTGATTATGAAGTAAGACATTTGCATGCTGTTCATAAACTTCAACCTTTCCCCGCAATTTGGAAAACTCAGAAGTGGCCACAGGACTGGAAAAGGTCAGTTTTCATTCCAATCCCAAAGAAAGGCAATGCCAAAGAATGCTCAAACTACCACACAATTGCACTCATCTCACACACTAGTAATGCTCAAAATTCACCAAGCCAGGCTTCAGCAATACATGAACTGTGAAACTCTAGAATTTCAAGATGGTTTTAGAAAAGGCAGAGGAACCAGAGATCAAATTGCCAACATCTGCTGGATCATTGAAAAAGCAAGAGAGTTCCAGAAAAAAACATCTATTTCTGCTATATTACTATGCCAAAGCCTTTGACTGTGTGGATCACAATAAATTGTGAAAAATCCTGAAACAGATGGGAATACCAGATCACCTGACCTGCCTCTTGAGAAATCTATATGCAGGTCAGGAAGCAACAGTTAGAACTGGACATGGAACAACAGACTGGTTCCAAACAGGAAAAGGAGTACATCAAGGCTGTATATTGTCACCCTGCTTATTTAACTTATATGCAGAGTACATCATGAGAAATGCTGGGTTGGAATAAGCACAAACTGGAATCCAGACTGCTGGGAGAAATATCAATAACCTCAGATATGCAGATGACACCACCCTTATGGCAGAAAGTGAAGAGGAACTAAAAAGCCTCTTTTGTGTTCTTTTACCTCTTGTGAAAGTGAAAGAGGAGAGTGAAAACTTTGGCCTAAAACTCAACATTCAGAAAATGAAGATCACAGCATCTGGTCCCATCACTTCATGGCAAATAGATGGGGAAACAGTGGAAACAGTGTCAGACTTTGTGTTTTTTTTTTGTGGGGGGGGGCTCCAAAATCACTGCAGATGGTGATTGCAGCCATGAAATTAAAAGACGCTGACTCCTTGGAAGGAAAGTTATGACCAACCTAGATAGCATATTAAAAAGCAGAGACATTACTTTGCCAACAAAGGTCTGTTTAGTCAAGGCTTTGGTTTTTCCAGTGTCCATGTATGGATGTGAGAGCTGGACTATATAGAAAGCTGAGTGCTGAAGAATTGATGCTTTTGAACTGTGGTGTTGGAGAAGACTCTTGAGAGTCCCTTGCATTGCAAGGGGATCCAACCAATGCATCCTAAAGAGGATCAGTCCTGGGTGTTCTTTGGAAGAAATGATGCTAAGGCTGAAACTCCAGTATTTTGGCCACCTCATGTGAAGAGTTGATTCGTTGGAAAAGACTCTGATGCTGGGAGGGATTGGGGGCAGGAGGAGAAGGGGATGACAGAGGATGAGATGGCTGGATGGCATCACCGACTTGATGGTCATGAGTCTGAGTAAACTCAGGGAGTTGGTGATGGACAGGGAGGCCTGGCGTGCTGCTATTCATGGGGTCACAAAGAGTCGGACATAACTGCGCAATTGAACTGAACTGAACTTTCTCCACAATGATAAACTGATAAGAATGTTTCAAGAGGGAAAAGATAACTTTACCTGAAGTGAGCATGAGGTGTGCTGGGAAGACATCACTATATAAAGTAGCCCCTACTCTGAGCTATAAAGGATGCATAAAACCTGGACACCAGATAACAGAAAAACCATGTTCTTGGCATAAATAGCAAAAGTAAAGGGATAAAGGTGAAAATTTCTGGGAGGTCCTGCTGTGCTATGCTCACATACAGGAGCTGCATGTGTCATACATTTGCTTTCTTTTCTAACTTGTGAAATTGAGTGTGTGCATGTGATAAATATAATTTCTAAAGGTAAAGGTAATAATGAAACTATATATATATATACACACATATATATTTACTTTTTGCTGTTGCTGTTTCCTGATGCAGGTCCCTAAGGGCAACACACATTTTTTAAGAGGGCAGAAACCACAGAATGTTAACTGAATTATTGATATTATCATCATTTTATTAACTATAAGGACCTATGGTGATATAATTTTTCTTTGGCCTAAGCTCCTCTTTAGACCAGACTCTCTTTCAGGGGCAGGACTGCTTTATATTTCTTTTACTACAATGTACACAGCACAAGTATTTAAAATGGGTTGTATTCAATGCATGCATAATTTCAAAGAGGATAAAAGGGGAAAATGGTATTGCAACAGTAGTTTGGGATCATATATTAAAGGCTCAAATTATTTTTTAACCGGAAAAATTAATTCTCATTGCCTTTATTGTTATCCCTGACTGTTCCTGACACTGCATGTAAAATACTCTCCCTTAGTTTTTCTCAGATAAAACCTCAAAACAAATTATTTTCAAGTACATCTGTTGAATGATTCTTAAATCTACATGTGTTATACATTACATTTCTTTAAAAGCTGCATATTTCTTCTCCTTGATCTTAAGGAAGGTGAATATTCAATAAATACTTATCAAAATGATCAAATGAACATGAGTATTTATTAGTGACTTATTAGAGTTACATGTGTGATAAGGGTGGTATTATTAGCATATCTGAGGTTATCAGTATTTCTCCTGGCTATCATGATTCCAACTTGTGATTCATCCAACCCAGCATTTCACATGATGTACTTTGCATATAAGTTAAATAAACAGAGTGATAATATACAGCCTTGACACACTCCTTTGTCAACTTGGAACCAGTCCATTGTTCCATGGCCAGTTCTAACTGGAGCTTCTTGACCTGCATACAGATTTCTCAGGAGGCAGATAAGGTGCTATGGTATTCTCATCTCTTTAAGAATTTTACAGTTTGCTATGATCCACACAGTAAAAGGCTTTGGTGTAGTCAATAAAGCAGAAGTAGATTTTTTTCTGGAAATCTCTTATTTTTTCTATGATCTAATAGATGCTGGCAATTTGATCTCTGGTTCCTCTGCCTTTGCTAAATCCAGCTTGAATATCTGGAAGTTCTTGATACATGTACTGTTGAAGCCTCGCTTGGGAATTTTGAGCATTACTTTGCTAGTGTGTGAGATGAGTGTAATTTTGCAGTAGTTTGAACATTCTTTAACATTGTCTTTCTTTTGGATTGGAATGAAAACTGACCTTTTCCAGTCCTGTGGCCACTGCTGAGTTTTCCAAATTTGCTGGCATATTGAGTGCAGCACTTTAATTGCATCTTCTTTTAGGATTTGAAATAGCTTGATTAGAATTCCATCACCTCCACTAGCTTTGTTCGTAGTGATGCTTCCTGAAGCCCACTTGACTTTGCACTCCAGGATCTCTGCTCTAAGTGAGTGATCACACCATTGTGGTTATCTGCATCATGAAGATCTTTTTTGTATAGTTCTGTGCATTCTTGCCACCTCTTCTTAATGTCTTCTGCTTCTCTTAGGTCGATACTCTTTCTTTTCTTTATTGTGCCTGTCTTGCATGAAATGTTCCCTTGGTATCTCTAATTTTCTTGAAGAGATCTCTAGTCTTTCCTATTCTATTGTTTTCCTCTATTTCTTTGCCTTGTTCACTGAGGAATACTTTATCTGTCCCTGTCATTCTTTGGGACTCTGCATTCAGATGGGTATATATTTCCTTTTCTCCTCTGTCTTTCACTTCTTTTCTCAGCTACTTTTGGGGCCTCCTTAGAAACCATTTTGTCTTTTTACATTTCTTTCTCTTGAGGATGGTCTTGATCACTGACCCCTGTACAATGTCATGAGTCTCCGTTTATAGACCTTCAGGCACTCTATCAGATATAATCCCTTGAATCTATTTGTCACTTCCACTGTATACCTGTTAGGGATTTGATTCAGGTCATACCTGAATGGTCTACTGGTTTTCCCTACTTTCTTCATTTAAGTCTGAAGTTTTCAGTAAGGAGTTCATGATCTGAGCCACAGTCAGCTCCTGGTCTTTTTTTGCTGACTGTATAGCGCTTCTCCATCTTCAGCTGCAAAGAAAATAATATATCTGATTTTTCAATTCTGATTTTTCATTTCTGCCTTATCGCAGAAAGCGAAGAGGAACTGAAAAGCCTCTTGATGAAGGTGAAAGAAGAGAGTGTAAAAGCTGGCTTACAACTTAACATTCAGAAAACTAAGATCATGGCATCTAGTCCCAATACTTCATGTCCAACAGATAGGGAAAGAATGGAATTTGTGACAGACAGAAAGCTGAGCACTTAAGAATTGATGCTTTTGAACTGTGGTGTTGGAGAAGACTTTTGAGAGTCCCTTGAACTGCAAGGAGATCCAACCAGTCCATCCTAAAGGAAATCAATCCTGAATATTCATTGGAAGGACTGATGCTGAAGCTGAAACTCCAATCCTTTGGCCACCTGAAGCGAAGAATTGACTCATTTGAAAAGACCCTGATGCTGGGAAATATTGAAGGTGGGAGGAGAAGGGGACGACAGAGGATGAGATGATTGGATGGCACCACCAACTCAATGGACATGAGTTTGAGCAATCTCCAGGAATCTGTGATAGACAGGGAAGCCTGGCGTACTGCAGTTCATGGGGTTGCAAAGAGTCTGACATGACTGAGCGACTGAACTGTAACTGTATACTGACATTACCAGTTGCTTACATCTTTGAAGCTGGGAGCACAACTCTGGAACAAAGTCTTAAATTCATATTCATATTTCATGGGTACTTATAAAGTCATAGATATATTTGAACTACTGGAAACTACAAAGTATACCTTAAAACATAGATTTAGCATTCAATGCAGCTGACTGGTTTTAAAGTTTTTTTGATATTTAATGCATCTTTTTCTGAGCAAATGCTCACCAAGAAAATGATGATTTATATGAATGCAAACTTAAAATGATTAGTTTCTGTGGGAATCATATTACTATAATGAATAAATCTGCCATTATCTTAAATTAAATGTGCACATATCAAATATTTGTATATATTCATGTATATATATATGCATATGCATATATTGACATACTCAACTGTTTCCTGTCATTTTAGACAGACCTGAATTCAAGTAGAATTAATAATAGGGAAGTTTTTTTTCTGGAAATACCAAAGCACATTACAGATAAAAGGAATTATTATGAAAAATAAAACCTTATATTCTGTATATATATATGTGCATTTATATTATTTAGAACTAAAGTGCCATAGTAGACAAATGCCATAGTAGACAAACTCATCCAGCATTTCCATCCCCAGCTTTTCCAATTTTTTAAATGTAAAGAAGTTAGAGTGGGTTGGAAATGCTTTCAAGTAAACCCAGACATCAAATTTGTTTGGGTTTTTGAAGCTTTATGGTGGTGAGCTTCAGAGCATTAATAACAGCACTGGTCAGGGGAAAATTTATACATGGATTCACTCTCAGCCACAGTGTCAGAATGCTGACTTTTTTCCTTTTTTACTGACCAGGAGATCTAGAGTATAAAACACAAAATAACACCACATTTCATTCTGCAAACGAGTACTTTAAGACTCCTCTACCTCCAGTACAAATTTAACATGTGCAGTATGACTTAGTGTTCCAGTTTTATTTCACTATAACATACAGGCAAAAAGCATCATGAAAAAACAGTTCAAAAGAAAAGGAAACATTTTATGACTTGTTACATAGAATAGCTTCTCAACTCCCTGACCACATTATGGTTTAAAAGGATTTCTTCTCAAACTCTCACCACTGCAAAGAAAAAGAAAGCTTCTTTTACCAGAGTGGAATAAACCTTCAAACTTGTTATAATGTTTTCTGCAGCTTCTGTTTGAAAAGACAGATCCAAAGTGGCTTTGTGCATATGACTGATCTGGGTGATCTCCAGTCTCTGTGCGTGCACACACACATACACACACACACACACACACACACACACACACACGCCGCAAAAAACAGTATAATTGGCTCTCAAAAAAGTGTTATAAATATTCCTCATGATGGTACTTGCATGTTGAACCTAGTCACTGTTACCCTGGTAGACTTTTTCTAAACAGGCCAATTGATGTTGCGTCTTTCAATACTTGCTGTTTGATTTCCTCTATTCATTGCTGAGATTTGTGTCTTTAAAGAAACCATAAAATTGTGTCAGTTATATTATTAACTATGTCAGTTATATTATTAACTATATATTATTGACTATGTCAATATCTTTGGGTTCTGAAAGTGTGGTTCAAGATTTTTTAAAAAGGCATTTCAAATCAATATGGCATTGATAATAAATTTACTTGGTATTTGTATGTCTTCATTTTTAACTGGGCAATATTCAGTCTATTATTTATATGCTAAGGGAAACCAATATTATTAGGTCTCCATAATTCACAATTTGATCAAAATCAAGTGACCTATCATGTCTCCGCTCTGCACAGAAACCATACCGATAATGCATACAATTTACCCTAAAATCTGAGACCAAATCTCTTGGATTTTTAAGTCTTGTTAGATGTTCCACTATTCCTCTGCTGAGACCTCCAAAGGGGTCCACACACAATCACATCCTTCAGATGGTGATTGCAGCCATGAAATTAAAAGACACTTACTCCTTGGAAGAAAAGTTATGAGCAACCTAGATAGCATATTCAAAAGCAGAGACATTACTCTGCCGACTAAGGTCTGTCTAGTCAAGGCTATGGTTTTTCCAGTGGTCATGTATGGATGTGAGAGTTGGACTGTGAAGAAGGCTGAGCGCTGAAGGATTGATGCTTTTGAACTGTGGTGTTGGAGAAGACTCTTGAGAGTCCCTTGGACTGCAAGGAGATCCAACCAGTCCATTCTGAAGGAGATCAACTCTGGGATTTCTTTGGAAGGAATGATGCTAAAGCTGAAACTCCAGTACTTTGGCCACCTCATGCGAAGAGTTGACTCATTGGAAAAGACTCTGATGCTGGGAGGGATTGGGGGCAGGAGGAAAAGGGGATGGCCAAGGATGAGACAGCTGGATGGCATCACTGACTTGATGGACACAAGTCTGAGTGAACTCTGGAAGTTGCTGATGGACAGGGAGGCCTGGCATGCTGTGATTCATGGGGTCGCAGAGTCGGACATGACTGAGCGACTGAACTGAACTGAACTGAACTGAATGAAGGGGTTAAACAGCCTGGACTTTTTTCTTATTTTTTAAAATTTAAACATTTATAGGAGCATTAATTTATCATAACTATGAGTGGCATATTTCTGTTATGAAGAAAAAGTGAACACTAGATCAAAAAATAAGCCTCAATAAAAAAGTCTCAAATTGTATCATATCTAACAATATCTGAGCAATACATCGATCTTACAACTACATGAGTATGTGATCTTTGCCTTTCTTCCCATGAGTGTAAGTTCTGGTTAACAGTAATCAATCAGCAATGCCACCTTTTGAAAAATATGAATTAACTACATAGAAGATTTCAGGGTTATTTTGCAATTTCATATTTGATAGGTTATATTTCATCATACAAATTAAACAAGTATACCAAAATAATTTACAACTATACAGTTATAATTGTATAAAGGTCTAAAAATTACAAATTATAATTTATAAGATATGTCTCTTAGAATTAGGCAAAAATCTAGATATTCTACAAGCGTAAAATTCTATGTATTTCTGAGTCTTTAAAAGTAAAATCTTTAACTAAATTTAAAGAACCTAAACCCTTGAAAGCAGAACATTCCTTATTTTTATCTGTAGATACCAGTGCCATTTAAAAATTTAATTATAATTCAGAATACTACAGATGGATATACATACACTACCCTTCCAAGAACACAGACGGCTTATCTTCTCATTATGTTACTTAGAGAGGCAGAGTGTGGAGGAAGAAGCCCTTCATACTTATTTTAAGGTTCGTATCTGTGAACAATTATCTCATTTGCCTTTATAAAATTTTCCACTAACATATTCTCATTTAATTCTTTCATCAGAATAATGAAGAGGGCGTTAAGTTTCTCTGTTTCACACATGAGAAAAATAAGGCTCATAAAAAAATAATTTGACAAATTTCTAAATTCTTAAAGATAGGATCTTCTGATGTTGTTCAACTATAGGTCTTAAACCACTTTTTCTAAAACAGGATTTCCAAGATGAAAAAAAAAAAAGAAAGTTTTTGCTTTCAGTTTTTTTCCAGTGGAATTGCTGAATCATATGGTAGTTCTAATTTTAATTTTTTGAGGAGCATTCAGATTGTTTTCTGTAGTAATTGAACCAATTTACATTCCCATTAATAGTATACTAGGATTCCCTTTTTACCAAATCCTTGCCAACACCTGCCGTTTCTTATCCTATTGACAATAACCATTCTGACAGGTGTGAGGTGACACTCTTCAAAAAAATATATGCATAAAAATATTCATAGTATCATTATTTAAAATAACCACGCTGTGAAAGCAATCTAAGAAACAGATGAAGGGATAAAGATATACATTTATATACAGCAGAATATTAGCCACAAAAAGAATGGAATTTTCCAATTTACAACAAAACGGATGAACCTGGATACTGTGGTACTTGTTGAAATAAATTGGAGAAAGGCAAAGATTGTTATGTTTTCACTTATGTCTGGATTTTAAAAAAATAGGGAGAAGTGTGGGAGGAAGGGGGGGATAGGTGAAGGAGATCAAGAGGTGCAAACTACTACTACTACTAAGTCGCCTCAGTCGTGGCCGACTCTGTGGGACCCCATAGACGGCAGCCCACCAGGCTCCCCTGTCCCTGGGATTCTCCAGGCAAGAACACTGGAGTGGGTTGCCATTTCCCTCTCCAATGCATGAAAGTAAAAAGTGAAAGTGAAGTCGCTCAGTCGTGTCCAACTGTTAGCGACCCCATGGACTGCAGCCTACCAGGCTCCTCCATCCATGGGATTTTCCAGGCAAGAGTACTGGAGTGGGGTGCCATTGCCTTGTCCGATAAAATAAATGCTACAGAGATAACAATGTGCAATACAGGGAAACAGCCAATACTGGAGTATAGTCTACAAAAATATCAAATCACTAAGTTGTACACCTGAAACTAATATACTATTGTAAGTCAACTATGTTTCGATCTATAAAAAAAAAAAAAAAATTACGAGACAAAAAAGTTTATGTGATTTAGTCTGCTGATGTGAAATGGGGAATAAACATTTAGAGAATTATAATGTATCTGCAGCTGCAACACACCGAAGAAACAAAAGGTCTCTTCCTGCACATAATGACTTTGGAAATGATTAGCAAATGAACTTTGAAAAGATAATTTCTTGTGATTTAATTTAAGCATTTTTTAAAATTTAAGAATTACCTATTAAATATCTACTAGGTAACAGATCCCTTTTTAAGTTTTTAGGATAAAATAGTGAACAAGATAAATATTTCCCCTTTCTTTACGTCACTTTCTACCTTCTTAATTACAATGGACAGAATTGACCTAAGTTTTCTTCACTGAGAAAATAGTAATCACTATATGCAGCTACTGCTGCTAAGTCGCTTCAGTTGTGTCCGACTCTGTGTGACCCCATAGAAGGTAGCCCACCAGGCTCCCCCATCCCTGGGATTCTGCAGGTAAGAACACTGGAGTGGGTTGCCATTTCCTTCTCCAATGCATGAAAGTGAAAAGTGAAAATGAAGTCGCTCAGTCATGTACGACTCTTTGAGACCCCATGGACTGCAGCCTACCAGGCTCCTCCATCCATGGGATTTTCCAGGCAAGAGTACTGGAGTGGGGTGCCATTGCCTTTTCCAATTCACCTAATTCACTCTAACCATCTGTCAAACTCCTCTGAACTATAACCATGAAATCTTTTAGATGCTCAGAAAACTTTTCGCTTGCTAATCTTTCATTCACATCATTTCTCCTTTCTAAACTGAATCATTCTCATCATTTAAAGCTGTTTTAACATTTTCCTGTATTTAGAGATAAAACCCTCCCACCAACAATGTATTTCTTCAATTTAATATATTCAAACTCTCCTGTGTCAATATAGTTCTTCATTTGAAAATATCTCAAAAGGTCTTTTTCACTTTTCAATTCCTTCTCAATTAACCCTTATAGAGCCCATACTGATGAGTCATTCAAATAAATCTCATCTTAACTGATCAGTCAATAGTTTCTGAACTTGGTTTACTAATTCCTTATGGAAGCTTTGTTTCCTGTTGGCTTTAGTGATGCCATATGCTTGTGATATTTATCACAATTTCCAGGCCTTCCATCTTAGGTTCATTTGCTGGCTTGTGCTCCTTTACCTGAATACTACTACTTTGTTGATCCTGAAACACATTTTCTTCTCAATCTATACTTGTCCTGTAGGTGTTCTCATTCAGGTCCATGGCTTTAATTATTATCTATATCCTTTTGGTTATCAAACTTACATCTGACGTTTCCACTGTAATCTAAAGGAGATTCTCCATCTGCTTACTGATGTCAATTCTTGCCTCTCTAACATGTATTTTTAAATTCAACATGACCAAAATAAAACAATCGATTCTACTGTGCCTTGCAGTTGTTGCCTCTCTCCAGTTCGTTTGCTTGTTTGTTTTCTATTTGTAAAATTTACCAATTGTTTACGCTAAAAACAAAAGGTAGTTTTAATTTTATTNGATGCTTTTTCCTCACGTTACTAATTTGAACTTTATGTACTGTTTTCTATATTATCTACTATTCACACAATAAGATGAAAACTGCTATCATGGCTTAAAGTTAATCATGTAACTCACTCTTCTGATCTATATGAATGTAATTAGCTATGGTAGAAAAGTGTCTGTCACACTGATAACAAAATATGTTTGACTATATGTAAAATTTTATGAGTTTTATATTTTTTCTATGCTAAATTTTTCTCACCTATCAAAAGGAGATAGTAGCACTCATTTTCTTGATTGATTGTAAAGAGACAATAAAATAAAAAATGTGAAATGCCTAGAACAGACCTTACATATTGGAAATGAAAGCTCTGTATGCAAATCTACAAGCTAAATTCCAATCTAAACATTTACCATTATCAGATCATACACTAGTAAGAAGATGGCTTGTTTGATCATGCATCACTAGTGTTTTACATAATAGATAAATCTGAAATAGAATGATACAAATGAATCAAGAGATGAATAATACCAAAGAGAACATAGTATAGAATAGGGGCCCTAAAGCAAAAACAGTATTCCAAAGGGCACCTTTTCTCTGAATAAGCAGAATTCTGTTTATACAATTATGACTGAACACGTAGGTCTGAGTTAAAAAGAATAACTGGAAACACCACGGCCATAACTTAAAATAACAAAACTGTGTCAATAGAGTCATAAAATTTGAGATTATTGATTACTAAATTAATCACAAAGTCACTGCACTGCACAAGAATCAGTTATAGGTAAAAGTAAACAAGTTTAATGGAATTGCTTTCAACAATAACCCCATGGATTGACAGGAGTCTGATCTCATTGTAACTCTTCTTGCTTTAAGTAGAGTTGGTCTCCTTCAAAATTTCCTTAGAAGAAAAGGGGATCTCTTTAAATAGTGAGTGAGACCAAGAAAAAACAAAAGAGAGAACAAAGAAAATACATAATAAAAATAAAAGCAGTGAGGAGTAAGAAAAATATATATAAATAAAACCCCATTGAGGGTTATGTCGTTACTAATTTTGCGGGCCATGATATATATATGCCATGACATTATATCAACTTAGTATTTCAGAATATATGTATATGACTAATCATCTCATAGTTAAGTCATTTAACATTGTATTACCTCTCCCTGAGAGCAAAATAAATTTTGTGGTATTTCGTATAATTAAAAAAAGAAATCCAGATTATGCCAGAGAGTAGTAGATTAACAATATGCTGCAAAGGGATTGGGGACAGAAATGATGACTGAAAAGGGCATATTTTAAAATGAAGAAACTTCAGTATCATAATGTGGAGGTTGTTACACAGTGGCATACATTTATCAAAACTCATCAAAATATGTACTTGAAATGGTTACACTTTATATGTTATTGTTTAAACCATATCTCAATAAGATTATTAATACTAAGAAAAATTATAAGGGCTAGGCCAGAAAAAGTAAAAGAAGTTGAATTTCAGATGGATCACAGTAGTAGTGTACAACTCCAGAAAATTGCTTTTTACAAATGGAAATGGTGCACAAGAAGTTATGCAACACAATGGTCCTTTATGCCACACTTTGTTCTTTCATATCATTTAAAACTCTATATTTTTTACAAAACAGTTGTCAGATGCACATTCTTTTCTCTTTGTCTCATTTGCATAGATTCCAAAATTTAAACTGCTGCTGGGGCTGCTAAGTCGCTTCAGTCATGTCTAACTCTGCAACCCCATAGACGGCAGCCCATGTACAAAACTGTACTTGTATAAAAAGCTTATGATAATGATTTTTAATCAGATATAATAAACTCCTTCAAAATAAATAAGCTGGTCTTCATATTAGTTTTAAAGATCTTAAACAAACACATGTAACAACACGTATGTATGTAACAACATTGAGTATCACTATAAAACATTAAAAAGTGGCAAGCAAAAAATAAATGACAATTAAATGAATACTGAATTTGAATGGCAATTGTCACAGTTAATACTGCTTCTTTTTTTTCTTTTTTTAATCCCTTTTTTTCTTCTGACTTCTCTCTCAATTAAACCCTTCTCCTTGCTGCATTTTCTTCTTTCTTCTGTCTACTCTTTCTCATTACTGTAGCAGCTAATATTTATTGAATCCTTCTGATGAGACAGGTGCTAGCTCAACTGCTTTACACAGTATAATACATGTTATTTTCTTTCTTTTGTCTGCATATTTCATTCTTTATTAGGTCCTTCAGTTTTCACTTCCAAAGTAATTTATCTCCCTTAGTTTCAGTTACACCTTGGGATATCATAAACATTCACATATAACATCTAACAAAGAAACTCTTCAGAAGACAGCGTCAAGACAATGAGAAGACAAGCCATAAACAGGAAGAAAATATTTCTACAAGACACCTCTGAGAAAGGATTATTATCTAAAATATACAAATAACTCTTAAAATTCACTAGAGAGCACCAACTGGATTAAAAAGTAGGCAAAAAACCTTTAATAACAGATACTTAAATAAAGATAATAGACAGATGGCAAATAAGCATAGGAAAAGATTCTCCATATCATATGTCATCAGGAAAATGCAAATTAAAAGAAGTTTGACAATACCAAAATACTGGCAAGGATGTAGAGCAACAGGAATTCTCATATATTGCTGATAGAAATGCAAAATGGTACAGCAATGTTGGAAGACAGACGGCATTTTACAAAACTAAACATACCCTTGGCATATAATCCAGCAATCTTCCTTGGTATTTATCTAAAGGACTTAAAAACTGATGTCCACATGAAAACCTGCACACAGATATTTACAGCAATTTTAACTATAATTGCTAAACCTTGGAATTAACCAAAATGTTCTTTAATAATTGAATGGATGATAAAAAAATAAAACAGTGGTACACCCATGCAGTAGAATGTTATTAACATATTGTGCTAAAATTAAGCCATGAAAAGACATAATTTTAAATGCATACTTCTAAGTGAAATAAGTCAGTTTGAAAAAACTACATACTGTCCAATTCCAATTATATGACATTCTGGAAAATTCATTGAGACTGTGAAACTACAGAGTCAGGGGAAAAAACAGATCTGTATTTAGGGGAAGGGACAAAGGGTGAACAAGAGAGCACAGAGGAGTTTTAGAGCAGAGAAAATGTTCTGTATGATATCGTAATGACACATATGTGCCATTATACATTTCTCCAAACCCACAGAATGTACAACACCAAGGATGGCCATAATGTAAAGTACAGATTTGGGGGCGATAATGCTATATCCGTGTAGATTCATCAACTGTAACAAATATACACCTCCAGGGGGGATGTTGATAATGGAAGATGCTATGTAAATGTGGGGAAAAACAGCATATATGAAAAATCTCTGTACCTTCTACTCAATTTTCTTGTGATCATAAAACTGTTATAAAAATAAAATCTCAACTTGAAAAAGATAATTAAAGAAAAACACATAAGAATGTGCACAATTCTTAACTATATAGCTTGATGAATTTTTACAAACAATTTTTATTGATCCCAGTTTTTAACAAATCAAATTATAGAATATTTCCAGGAGCATGAAATCTTGACTTGTGGTCCCTTCCAGGCAACAATCTTCCTCACGATCCTGCAGTTACCACTTATTTCACTTCTGTTATCATAGACTAACTTCATCTGCTTTTGAAATTTTTAATACTGGAATAACACCATATATAATGCATGTTATATATGTATTATATGCATGTTTATAAAATGTGGCAGATATTGAAAACATCATTTTTTCATTTTTACTTTATAGAGGTTATATTTGTTGTACACCTGATGATTTTATAAAGAATGTGAGTCAGCTGTCAATCTCAATCTCATTTAGTTCCTCTGAAGACAAGATGCCTTTCCCTTAGACTCCTTATAAAGATTTTCTGTGTTAAGTTTTCAGCAGATTTTATATGAAGTAGCTAGAGTTTCTTCTCATTTTTGATTTTTACAGTTTCTTCAACCTCATATCTTTTGTCAGATTTGGAATATTATATGTATCACTTTGAATTTTGCTTCTGCCTATTCTTTTCTCTCCCTTATGATTTAATTAAATGTAACTCTCTCTTTTTTTAAAAAAAATTTTTTTTGGTCTCTGTTCTTCATGATGGATATTCATTGCTTAATTCAATAGATTGCTTTAAAAGAAGATTAGACAGTAATCCTCTCTTCAGCAATGTTAATTTTCTTTTACACCCACTGATTGAGTTATTTGTTTCAGTTATCAGAATTTTCTGTTCTAGGATTTCTTTCACATTATACACATCCTCTTGGTTTTCAGTCATTTGGTGCTATCTTCCAGCGGAACCAATTACTTGTGTTTATTACTTTTGGTAGCAGGCAGAAATTCATAGACAGATCACTTGATTTATCTAAAGTTGATTTAATTTTTATTTGTTTTTAGGTGGAACTCTTGGACCTGGAACAACAGACTGGTTCCAAATAGGAAAAGGAGTACATCAAGGCTGTATATTGTCACCCTGCTTATTTAACTTATATGCAGTGTACATCATGAGAAACTCTGGGCTGGAAGAAGCACAAGCTGGAATCAAGATTGCCAGGAGAAATATCAGTAACCTCAGATATGCAGATGACACCACCCTTATGGCAGAAAGTGAAGAGGAACTAAAGAGCCTCTTTTTTTTTTTTTTAAACTCAATGGAATGACTTTTTTTTTTAAATTTTTTATTTTAACTTTAGTTTACTTTACATTACTGCATTGGTTTTGCCAAACATTGACATGAATTCACCACGAGTGTACAAGCATTCCCAAACATGAATCCCCTCCCACCTCCCACCCCATACCATCTCTCTAAAGAGCCTCTTGATGAAAGTGAAAGAGCAGAGTGAAAAAGTTGGCTTAAAGCTCAACTTAGAAAACTAAGATCATGGCATCCGGTCCCATCACTTCATGGAAAATAGGTGGGAAAACAGTGGAAACAGTGTCAGACTATTTTTCTGGACTCCAAAATCACTGCAGATGGTGATTGCAGCCATGAAATTAAAAGACGCTTACTCCTTGGAAGGAAAGTTATGACCAACCTAGACAGCTTATTAAAAAGCAGAGACATTACTTTGCCAGCAAAGGTCTGTCTAGTCATGACTATGGTTTTTCCAGTGGTCATGTATGGTTGTTAGAGTTGGACTGTGAAGAAAGCTGAGTGCTGAAGAATTGATGCTTTTGAACTGTGGTGTTGAAGAAGACCCTTGAGAGTCCCTTGAACTGCAAGGAGATCCAACCAGTCCATTCTAAAAGAGATCAGTCCTGGGTTTTCACTGGAAGGACTGATGTTGAAGCTGGAACGCCAATGCTTTGGCCACCTGATGTGAAGAACTGACTCATTTGAAAAGACCCTGATGCTGGGAAAGATTGAGGGCAGGGGAAGAAGGGGACAACAGAGGATGAGATGGTTGGATGGCATCACTAACTCAATGGACATGGGTTTGGGTGGACTCCAGGAGTTGGTGATGGACAGGGAGGCCTGGCATGCTGCAGTTCATGGGGTCACAAAGAGTCGGACAGGACTGAGTGACTGAACAAAACTGAACTTGCAGTCTCCACTGAAAATATGGGGTACTAACCAGTCATTCTTCTTTATTAGTCCTGAATTCCAATTGTTGACTTCCTAATTCCATGTGACTGCCAGGTTCTCTGTTTATTTTTGAAGCCCTTAGCAGCTGTTTTCTACTTAGTTTCTCTTAATGTAGCCCAAGTTCTTATTGTTGTTCTATGAGAGATTAAGACTATTATCTGTCAGTCACTGTATTCTGAAATGAAAGTTTGAGCAAGTTATTTCAACTCAATAATTCTTGGCTTTCTTTTCTTAAATGAGAATAAATAAAACCACTCAGAGGATTTACTTAAATAACATGCATGATCTCGTATATAAAGTGCATTGCCAAACACAGTGTAAATGATTAAGAAAGGGCAGAGGTTATGATTACCAGCTTTGTACATTGATGAATACTAATGACAATTTACCACCACCACAATGTCAGGTGGGCAAGTGATACTGATATAGTGGTTCAAAGATTCCATTGGGAACTTGAGTCCCTCAAACTTTCGATTCTGTCATTTACAGTTGTGGCATTTTCATTTTCTTCTGGCATAGAATCTAACCCTCTCCAGTCCCCTATAGGCATTATAGAAGTTGGCTGCAACAAGATGGTCACCCCTAAGTCAAGGAAACTAAGTTACTCAGAAATAAAAAACAGAGGTCTGTTCACTGGATTCCTACAAGAACTTTTTACATTACTGTAAAGACCATTGGAACATATACCCTTTTAACTAGGTATATTATCTGCCCAAACTAAATTGCTTCCACAAATTACTCATATGTGCCAAGCATGTCATTAAATTATTATTGTCTTACAAATTATGATGAATCATGGTAGAGGGAGAAACTGCATGACTCAATACATTTGGGACTTGTCTGATAATGTTTTTAAAAAGCTGATAAAATAGTCAGAAAATACTTGCAAAAATTATTTGTTATTTTCTCATTCTCACAAATTTTTTATAAAATATGTCCTTAAAAAGATGCTTAGCATTAAACACTGAGAGTGTAAAAATATAAATGACTAGAAAATATGTTTATTTTTGGTAAGATACTATAAATACAGAGGGCTACTACTCTTTAGGAGACACTATATCATAGTGGGAAACTGTCACACAGGTTATATATCATAGTTTATACTAAAGTACATACTTATATATGTACTCATTTATGTAACTACATATAAGCAAAGAGATAGATGATGAAGATATTATTACACAAATGCCACATAGATTGGATTGGCTCAACAATTTGAACATAATTTTTTTTTTATATCAGCAGTGAAATGAATAAAATAGTCACTGAGAACCTAGTGTTTTCAGCACTGGGGCAGTAAGCAAAGAAGAAATTCAATGACATGGAGAACAATTTAAAAATGACAGTAGTGGTTTGGTTTTCTAAAATCACAAATTCGTAAAAGGAATGAACTTTCCAGTCTGAAGGCATTCATGTTAAATATATTATAAGGAACTTCACGTTCTAACATTGAGGTATTTTATCCACTACATTTTATGTTGTTTCTGTATCAACATGTTTCTGCATTCCCTTGTCTCTCTTAACACATTTCTTCTTATATATTTCTAGACCAATAAACAGTACAAAGGGACTGGTACTCTTTTTGAGTTGATGACTCAGTTACTTTATTACACTGGCTTTAATGCCATTTGGAGATTACCTGATTATGAGTCCTCTTATCCATTATTTAACTGAAAATACCCTTTCATCATTTTTTAAATCTATAGCTTCAGAAAAAAAAAATTAAAAATAAGGAGTAGTAAATGTGTTTGAATGAAAAGGGATTAATTTCTGATATATTTAATTATCAAATAACTCAGCCACAAAAGCAGAATGTCCTTCAAAGACATGTCCCAACAATTCAACATGATTCTCTGTCTTTCCAACAACCCAGGGTATATATACTAATACAGTAATTGAATCACTCTTTGTGGGAGAAATACTTATTTGAGAAAAGTTTTTGCTCCTCTGGATGAGGTTGACACAGGTTCAATTCCTTTTACCAAACTGAAAATTTTATTTCTTTCATATTATTTTACTGGAGAAATAGGAATTTTTTTTAAACCTCTTACTCTTTCTGAAAGTAAAACACACACACACACACACACACACACACACACACAAAAGGAAGGCTCTTCCTTCATAGGGACAATGAAGTGTTCCTAAAGAGAATTCTCTGAAAATCTTATTTTAGGAAAATAATCAGATGAAAAGCATCACTTAGAAGTTCCCACTTTTACATTTAAAAGGACTGAATATGCATCCATATAAAATCACAAAACCATATAATCTTAACATTGCAAATATGCAAGTAAAGTCACATATCCATGCTTGCAGACCAAAAAAATAAAAAAGAGGATAACTTTACATATTAACTTAAAATGGTGTTTTTAATTCTAAAATTAATGGTATATAGCTTCCAGACACCCAGGTACATTCCTATCCTTATCGGTAAGGTCTGGCATTGTTCTTTTCCTCAGCACCCTGCCAGAAAGGAAATGTTTCAACAATAGCTAAGATTTATAACGAATTGAGTTCGACATATTAAGAATTTTGATAGTGCAATATAATCCTGATAAAAAGTTCACAAAACAGAGGTAGAGTTTAATTTGTTCTAAAATTTTGACTCAGAATATGTCTACTTCAGCCAACTTCTATTTAATCTTTTTACTGAGGAAAACTTGGGGGGCAAGCAAATTCCCCTGCACAGATAGAAGATACTAGTATGACACTTGAGGGAAGTCAAGTAGATCAAGCAGAAAATGAACATCTGAAAATTACATATGTAAAATCTTATAAGAATCCTGTAGTATCTTAGCTCTTTATCTTATGTCCTATCAGAACTGTGTTAGAACTTTTACCATGGTCTGGTAAAATAGTGGTTCCACTATCAGTCTACTGATAGGTGTTCAACTACCTTCATAAGAAACAGCTGGAGAGCATTTTCTTTCTTTCTTTTTTTTTTCCTGTTTCTTTATTTTTTTTTTTTTTAGCTTTTCTTTATACTTTATTTTCCTTTACAATACTGTATTGGTTTTGCCATATATTGACATGAATCCGCCTCAGGTGTACATGAGTTCCCAATCATGAAGCATTTTCAAAACTCAGATTCCTGGCTTCCTGGATCCTACTGCAAACTGATTGCACTGGAATCTCAGGTATAGATAGTATTAATATATTGGGAAACCCCTATTTCAATGAACGTAAGTTACTATGACAGTCATTAATTGTAGAATATATTAAATATATATATAAAATAGAAAACTAAGACAGGATTATAATTTTAGAAGAGATTCAATTTTTAAAAAATTCCCTTGAATTATTAAATCTAATAGACCATCATTNAAAAAAAAAAAACAATTTCATAACTGGCCTACTACTTACAGTACTATAACAATTTCTTGCCCAATTTAGCATACCTGTTTTCATTATTTAACTTACTTTCCCAAAGCACATAATTAGTGGAAGAGAAATGCAAATTAATACTCAATCCTACTGACCTATTTGAAAAATGCATAAAGCCCAGGATTAAAATTATCATTTTAAAATAATAGATTTTTCTGCTTGTCTCTATGAAATGGTCAATTTTACTTTTGAGTACATTATTTCAGCTAAGCCATACCAAAACCTGGTAGAAAAGCAATCTGATTTATGACTATCAATCTGCTTTCAGGTCATGATAAAAAGAATATATATATGTGGGAGATCGCTTGATTTGGAAAGTTATTTTCCATATAGTTTAGTTGAAATGTCATCCTAGCTTTAAAGGAAAAGAAAATAGCACGTTAATTTATTCAGCCAGAGAGAATTCTTGTCAGAGATCTTAGACTGTAAGGGTTATGGCTGATGATTCTGTTAGCAATTACCCCAGTTCCCATTTGCTAAAGGAATGATGATATCTCTAGGAAAATCAAGGTTCCGTTTTAGCAGAACTTTGTAAAAATACAAAAAATACAATAAAAATAATAAAGAAAACAACAGATTCAGTATGCAATAACCCAAGTGAATATCTACTGCCATAATACCATAAAAATATTTTTTTAAATAGTAATTTTAAAGAGCTAGAATTTTAAAGTCAGAAAATCTTGTATTAGATTTTTTATCACCAATATAAAACAAAGAACAAAATTAAAAGAAAAAGTATTACTAACAGCAAGCACAGAAAATAACTCATAAAGCTCTGAATAGAATATCACCCTTATAGGATAGTAATATGCTAATTGCTACCTATTTTAGCAGCTACTTTAGATGCACTGTAGAATACGTTTAAAAATACTTAATCATTAGAGATTGTGAAATGAAAACATGCCTCATTTTTGTATTTATTTTATTCTACATCCCCATCCAGATTTTAGTCTTTACTGCCTTGATTGCCTGAGTGTCCCCATAACCCTTGCCATTCCTTCCCTAAAATCTCTTAGAAATGCAACCAGCGTCTTTCTTAGCAATGCCAGATTCCCCGTTTCCCAGTTCTCAGTACAGTATCATCATGAATCCATCTCAACTTTGTTGTTGTTGTATCTTATTTGCGTTTAATATTTACATACATGAGGGCTGTCATAAATTTCCACTTACCGACATGGAACAGGAAGGAAGAAAACAGTTACTCACAGGGTGCATAATATGTGTGTATCAGTCTGTGAGATTATTTCATGCACATTCAATCTACTCTTCATGACTCAGGAAGGCCACACTTAAGACTGCAGAAAAGCCATAAACAGGTATGATCTATATATGTGTAATGAGTAGCAGTGAGCTCTTTCAGAGTAAGAAAAATGTAAAAAATGGGAAAACTGCAATTATCTTATAATACTAATTCCTGCAGGCAAATGTTTCTTCTCTTTTTATGGAAGTTATTTAAGAAAATATTNACAGTTACTCACTGGGTGCATAATATGTGTGTATCAGTCTGTGAGATTATTTCATGCACATTCAATCTACTCTTCATGACTCAGGAAGGCCACACTTAAGACTGCGGAAAAGCCATAAACAGGTATGATCTATATATGTGTAATGAGTAGCAGTGAGCTCTTTCAGAGTGAGAAAAATGTAAAAAATGGGAAAACTGCAATTATCTTATAATACTGATTCCTGCAGGCAAATGTTTCTTCTCTTTTTATGGAAGTTATTTAAGAAAATATTTTTAATAATGTGTAGAATACTTTTAGAATGTATGAACAACTAAGCCAGGCTATTTAACTTTGGCTTTAGTCTTAGAGATGGTCATGAAAAGAGTGAGGCAAGTTTTCAGATTCCACTTCAAATGACGTTTTGGTTTTCTAAAAAAAAATATTTTCACATATCACCACAACCTCATCACCACACTAAATTCTTAGAGAAGTAGAAACATAGTAAG
>SJYQ01013106.1:0-18123 GCA_006410935.1 Redunca redunca
CTTGGCCCTGGCTGCCCCCGCCCTTCCCCCGCCCTCTCCCCCCTTTCCGTGCGCGGCTGGCCGGGAGGGCCTTCCCATTGTACTATCTTTGGGCCCTAAATTAAAATTGATGACATCTTGAAATGAGCAGTGAGGGTAATTTTGCTTCTGAGCCGGGATGCTAATGAGGCCCCTTAATGGTGCAAACGCCGAGCTGACGGGTCGTGTGTCACGCGCGGCGGCGAGGGGGGTAATGGCCGCGGTAAGTGCCGGTAATTACACCCTGTCTCGCTGTATTTTGGCAGGCCTGGCGGGAGAGCGGGGGCTCCATCACCGCCGCCCGGGGCGCCCCCACCCACCGCGGGCCTGACAGCCGGAGACACCCGCCTCCTCCCCGCCAGGCCCCCCAACCCATCCCCTCTCCAAACCAGGGGCCTGGGGCTCAACCACCCCTCCACCCCCATGCACGAACTGTGCAACAGCGAGCGCACACACTTCCACGACTGTGTCCCCTACAGCCTGAGGACACACCCGCAGTGTGAACAGCACCTGCATACATACCCGTGTTCACCCACTCCCACCCCCGGCACGCCACACCCTGGGAACACACATGGCTCCATGTACACACCCTCGTGGTGCACACCTATGTGTGCTCACGAACAGTGCGTCTTCAAGTAGGGCGCATGTGCTGGGCAGCTACGGCGCTGCGGCTCTATTCTCTCTCACCCTCCACACTTGCCGCGTTTTATGATGCAGACACTGAGCCTCGGGAGATGCAGCAGCCCATCCAGGGTTACACAGCAGACGGAGGCAGAGGCAGGAGTGGAAGTCAGGTCTCACTGTGCCATCCTGGCACCCACCACGTGTCCTCTTATGTGTACCTGCCTATACAGCTCTCCACCTACGGACACATACACGCCTGTACATGCACGTGTTTATCACACACGGGTCACATATATCCTCCATGCACCCAATACAGCTGCCAATGCACTGCGCGGGCATTCACCTGGGAACAGTTCACACACAAGCATGTGGGTGTACTTAGCACGCACACACAGTTACACACATGTGCATATGTGCTTGGATCACATACTGTTCACACTCCACAGGCCTGTAGGTTGCCAGTCGTGCAGCCACTCCAGGTTCTGGCACCTCACTTTCTAATGAAGGGGAAATAAGTCCTACTTCTCTCTGGAATAGTTAGCTCTTGTCAAGGCGTAATGACAGCTACACAAAGGTGTGTGACGTGTGCTCCTACAACATCCCTGCAGAAATACTCACTGGGTGCACACGCAGACGTTGTCCACAGGCACACACATTCCGAGCATATGGTATCTGAGTTCTTCGAGCATGTGGCACACGGCCTCTAGACACATTTCTGCGCAGACGTGATCCACAGGCAGTGGCCACACAGGCACAGCCCTGGGCTAGACCGCAGGTGCGCAGCAGATTGGAACCCACAAAGCCGTGGTTTCGTGTCACGTGTATATCCTAGCCTCCCACACCCCGCCCTGGGCGAATGGCTTTCCACCTGTTTATGGTAGAGGGTGAAAGCATGGACTTTGGACTTTGACTGCCTGGGTTCTTGGTCTGGGTCCATCACTTTCCTTGCTGTGTGACTTTGGGTAAGTTACTTAACCTCTCTGAGTCTTGTTTTCCGCCTCTGTAAAATGGGATAGGGGTGTTGTGAGGGCTAAATGAGTTAATAGATGCAAAGCTCTTAGTGCCTGGCACATGGAAGCCCTCACATTTATTGGGGTGTGTATCAGCAACAAAGGATGCATGTCAGGATGTGAGAGGTACTAGGGAGTGGGCAGTGGAAGGCAGAAGACAGAGTTCCCCCTTAAGCCTGAGGTGGTCAGGGAGGGCTTTCTGGAGGAATAGTTGAGCTGGCCCTTGAGAAGAACTGTAGCCACCGTTCATTGAGCACCTATTCTGTGCTGGGTCCCACATTAAACCCTTGGTGCGAATTAAACCCCTTAAGTCTTCAGTGACCTCCAGGAGGTGGGTATGGTCATGTCCACATTATGATTGAGGAGAAAAGGGCCCAGAGAGAGTAGGTAACTTGCCCAAAGTCAGGAAGAGGTGAGGCAAGAGGAGAGGAGGGCCTGGGAATTCCAGGTGGGGAGCAGTGTGTCAGAAATAGAGCAACAGATGGGAAAACACCCTGGGGGCTTTCCTTGATACACAGTTTCCAGATAATGAGGGAGGGGAAAAGCATCTGGAACGGGTTTCTGACCCAATTGCTGCCTCTCTTGTGGGGGCACCAGGGACCCAGTGGGGGTGGGGTGACTGGCACTGCCCAAAGATGCTGGAGCATCTTCACCTCTTCCTCCTGCCTCCACCAAGGACCAGATAGGGAAGGGGCAGGTCATGCTGAGAATCCCCTCCCTGGAAACCAGGCCTGGCTCCCTGGAAAGGTACCAGAGGGAGACCAAGGAGGGCAAGAAGGCGCAGGAGGAGGCCGTGAGAGGCAGTGAGCGAATGTCTACCCCTGGTCTTGAAGCCAGCATGGCCGCATCTCAGGGGCTGGTTCCCCTGGACTCCTCCATAAAGAATAAATGCTCACAGGGGGACTTCCCTGGCTAAAACGTTGCCTTCCAATGCAGGGGATACGGGTTCGTTCGATCCCTGGCAGGGAAGCTAAGATCTTGCATGTCTTGCAGACAAAAACAAAACAACGCCCCCCGCCCCCCCAAAAAAACCAAACAGAAACTATTTTAACAAATTCAATAAGGACTTAAAAAATGGTCCACATTTTTAAAAATTCTTTAAAAAAGTTAAAAAGAAATAAAGTATGCTGTATAAAAAAAAGGGAGGGGATGCTTTCCAGGTGGCGCTAGTGGAAAAGAACTCGCCTGCCAATGCAGGAGACACGAGAGACACGGGTTTAATCCCTGGTTCGGGAAGATCCCCTGGAGGAGGAAGTAGCAACCACTCCAGTATTCTTGCCTGCAAAATTCCATGGACAGGAGCCTAGAGGGCTACAGTCCATGGGGCTGCAAAGAGTCAGACACAACTGAGTACAGATTAAAAGAAAAATGTTCACCAAGGTCCCCAAGTTTCTCCCCAGATGGACCACAACATCCCTTTTGGCCTCACGTCTATAAAAGCGTCCCAGGGCCTGGCAGGCTGGTCCACTCATCATCCTTGAAGAGACCAGAGATGTGTTTTTCAGTGTTTGCTCAAACTCTTGCCATTTGTGGCACCTTTTTTGATACCCAGCCAACGCAAGTGCTCTGTCCTCCACAAAGATCTCAGTTCAGGCACTTTGGGGCCCATCCACCCTGTATCTGTGTCTCAAGTCCTTAGGCCAATGGCAGAACATGCATGAGGGGATACGCCTCATCCGCTAGGGCAGCTCTCTGGAAAGTTGAACTAAGCCCCTGTCCCCTGCCCTCTGCAGGGTCCTCCCTCTCCCCTGATCCCAGTCCTGTCACCTGCCCCCTCCCTGCCTTCCGATGCCTGCCCCCAGCAGCCTTTACTCCAGACACTGCGTTGCTTTCACCCCTTTCCCTAAATCCCAGCGTGCCCAGCCACACTCCCTATGTGTACCCCTGGCCCTCCACATCACATATGAACCTTCCTTCATAGTGCCCCCTTGCCATCACTGGGAAGGAGCATGGCAATGGCCCCTCAACTGTGGGTCAGCATCTCAACTCCTCCCCTTTCCAGTGGTAAGAATTTGGGAAGCCCTCCACCTATATCGTTTTTTGCCTTGTGTTGGAGGAGAGGATGGTCACAGTCCAAACCCCTAGGTTGGGGATTCCCTGGGGTGGGTGAGCACTGTCTCCACTGGTGTGGACAGTGCCTGGCCCATGGCAAGCAGAGGAGGGTGTGTACGTTGTGGGACCATGTCTTCTATTGTTCAAATCAGCACCGTTTAAGAGTGAGAGGTGGGGGACTTCCCTGGTGGCCCAGTGGTTAAGAATTTGCCTACCAATGCAGGGGACACGGGTTTGATCCCTGATCTGGGAAGATCCCACATGCCAGCGCACCACAACTGGAGAAAGCCCACGTGCAGCGATGAAGACCCAGTGCAACCCCAAACAAACAAACAAAAAAAAGAGTGGAAGGGGGTCCTGTGAATAATGAATCAGTGCAATCGGAGAAAAGTAGGCCCATCTTGGGAGAAGCAGGATGTGTGGTCACTGGATCTGCCGGCGATGTTGGTCCCCTTCCTGCCCACACCTCTGGTGGGATGCGCCACGGGTCTGTGCACCCATCAGCCCGCAGGCCTGACCACCTCTGGGCCCTCAGGAGCCTGCCCAGCTCCTGCCAGGGGAGACACATAGAGAGGGTCCCAAGTGGGGGCAGACTCTCAGGAGGGAGAGGTGACTTCTGAGCTGTTGGGAGTGGTTTCTGAGGCTTGACAATGGAGAGGAAATCTGAGAGTTGGGAAGGAGGGGTAGTGGATCCCAAATCCAAAGATGCTTTCCTGGAGGTACCACCAACCTCCATTACAGAAGGTGGTGACTGTAACCCTTATAAAGCACTGGCTTTGCGAGGCAGACACTCTTCTGGGTACTTTTCATGCACTAGCTCTCCTAGTCCTCCAGGCAGCCCTGGGGGTCAGGGTGGTCCTGTTATCCCTGTTTTATGGAAGAGAAAGCTGAGACAGAGAGGTCCAGGGAAACTCACCCAATGCCTCACAACTTAGGAAGCGCTGGGATCTGAACCCATGTGGCCCCTCCTGGTGCTCTGAGGCCCTGCTCCTGGCTTACAGAGAAGCTAAGCTGTGTCGCTGGAGGCTGATGGCTCCTCGGGGAGGGGCAAGTCCTCTTCCTTCCAGGTCCCGATTCTGCACGTCGTGAAATCTGAAAGTTCTGCAGGAGGCAGCTGGATTAGTAGGAAGAAGCTTGGCTCTGGAGGTGGACCCGGCTTTGACTCTGGTTCTGTCGCTTACTTGCTGTGTGAACCCCTGGTACGTTTCTCGCTCTCCTGGTCCCTCAGCCTCCCCATCTGGAAAATACCTGTCCTGTTTGGTGTCAGAGACTGGTTCCCTGTCCTTTTGCCCTTCAAGCTGGGCCTGCCCTGGGCTCCCTTCACCCCAAGAAGGCTGAAATTCAGGCCTCCGGAACCCACAGTTCTATCCTGATTCAGGCCAGGGGTTTGAAAGCGGAAGGCTACAGGCTCCTGAATCTGAGATACTCAAAATGATAGAAGTTGTTATATTTAGATTATTATCATGAGAGGGCACATGACTTTAGGCCAGAGCAGCATGAACTCATCCAGCTGCACCCCCTGCCCTCCCCGCCACCATCAGGATGGGCTCAGAGGCTGGGCTGGGCTGGGGTTGAGGGGCACCAACTACTATGAGCCCGTGAGGTGCCTTAGCCGGTAGGTTCTAGAAAAGGGAAGGGAGAGAGGGAGACTGCTTCCTAATGAACAATTAGTGTCTGCTGTGTGGCTAATCGTGTGGTTCCGTGTAATTAAGAAGCTAATTAGTGCTGTGTCAATTGAGGTTTAATTAGTCCCTTCTTTAGAGAAGCCCGTAAGACCCTCATGCTGGAAGCTTCTGGAATGGAAAGTGGGAGTAGGGGTGGGGGAATGGATGCAAGGAGAGACCTCAGGTTGAGCCCCTCTTCCTCAAGTTCTGGGATCAGTGATTTTATCGACCCCTGGCCCCACCTTCGCTGGCTCTGGTCATGGAGATCTGGGGGCTCCATCAGGCTCCCCCATCACCAGTGTTTGTTCCCCCGGGTGAGTGATGATGCCCCTGCACAGCTCCTTAAGGCATGGAACCCCATTCTCCACACCTGCTAAAGCCAGTAACGTCAGCTGCTGTCCTTGAGAAAGATGAAGAAACTGGGACCCAGAGAGGTGAAGAAACTTGCTCAAGGTCACATAGTCAATTAAGTGGAGTATCTGGGATTCAACCCCAGGACTGCCGGGTTCTTTTCTTCTTGCTTTTTTCTCCTCTGCCCTCTTCCCGAACATCCCACCTTCCTCTGTTTCTCAGCCAGGACCTAGCCTGGTGGCTGGGTGCAGAGCAACCCTGGGTATCCTCCTGCAGGCAGGCAGAGGCTGTAGGTAGAGCTTGGTGGCGGGGCCCCAGCTGCTTGGCTGTCCACAAGGGATGGACTTGAGACCACAGTTGTCTTTGGAGCATCACATTCAGCGAGTCTTCTTACCCTCAGCTCCCAGCCAGCTGTTTTCCTGAGTCTCCCCTGCCACCTCATCCCACTCTCTTCCGGAGGGGTACCACTCCTAAGGTAGGGCAGCCTTATTTTCTGTTGGGGTCCAGAGCTGACCACGGCTTCAGGCAGAAACCGCTTTCCTTATAGCACACAGCACCCTTCTGCCCTGTTTAAGAATTTGATCAACTTTACTGAGGTAAATTTACAAACCATAAAGTTCATTCATTTTAAATGGACAATGCGATGGCTTTTAGTACAGATGATCAGAGTTGTCTGATCATCACTCTAATGTAATTTTAGAATATTTCTATCTCCCCAAAACAGAGCCCTGTACCCATTAGTGGTCACCCCCTAATCCACCCTCCATCCCCAAGCCCAGCCCTAGGCAACACTAATCTGCTTCCTGTCTCTCCAGATATGCCAACTTGGACATTTCATATAAATGAGGCCAGACAAGACGTGGTCTTCGACTGGCTTCTCTTATTTAGCATACTATTTCCGCCTCTCTTGTTAATACTATTTTAAATAATACTGTGATAGACATCATGAAGCACGAGATCTTCATGTATATGCTGAATAATTTCTTTAAGGTAAATTCCTAAAAGGAAGATTGCTAGGACACGAGTTGGGGCACTTAGTCTGACCGACCCCCCACTCCCTCTTGCCTCCACCATCTGATGGCAGTTGTTGGGGTCATCCCTGCCCGGGACAGGCACCTTCCTCTCGTGTCTGTACCATCCCCCTGGCCCACCTCAGACCTCCCCCTCATCTTTCTCCTTTTGGTTCCCTCGTGAGCATCGCCTCTGGACTCAGCTTCTGGGAACGTCATTGCTGGATTGTTTCCCAAGGCTCATGGGATGAAGCCCACACTCCCTCATGGTCTTTCAAGGTTTCTTGCAACCCCAGCTGCCTTCCTCTCTCCCTCTCTCCCTTCCTTCCTTCTTGCAAACTTCCAATAATTCAGCCAGACTAAACTCCACACCTGTGTGCTGCTTCTGTTGGCTTTTTGTCTTAACTCCAAATCCCCCCAAACACTAGATGCTCCATGCAGCTTTCTCTGATCCCTCAACCTGAAGTGGTGTCTCCAACTGCAGAGCCACGCAGGACTCAGGAGCCTGGCTGACACCACTCACCTCCAGCCAGGCTTCCTCTGCAGAATGTGGGTGGGATGGTGTTCCTAGGCTACGGCCGGGCAAGTGAGGTGGTGCAATGAGCCCCCTCCACTGTGCTCAGATGGTGATGCTCAGCCCTATCACTCTGGGGCCCAGAGTCCGCATTTCATTTCAACCAACTTTTCTGTGTCTTCTCTGGAAAGCCAGGCCCTGGGCTAGATCTGGAGATGGGGAGATAATTAAAACAAACCCGTGCCTGCAGGGAGCCTATAGTTTAGTGGGAGAAGAAACACGTGAGCAGAACAAGGTGGTGAGGGCATGGCTGGGAACACAGGGCAGGGCTCTGGTACGACCTCCTGAGCTGGCACCTCCTGAGCTGACCACCTCCTTGTGGTCGTGGTAGATGGGAGCTTCTGCCTCCCGCACCTGTCTCCCAACCCCCGGCAGCAAGAGCAGACAGAAGTTCCAATGGGGAAGGTGAGGATGAGAGATCTGGCTCGAGGAGGGGAGGAAATAAAACAGAACAGAGATAATTGTTCCCAATTGACAACTTTTTCTAATTAGGGACCAGTTATGTCCTCAGGTACCTAACTGGGGTCCTGGTAGATTCTCTAATTTGCTAGGTAATTACTGGCCAGTAATTCTACCAGGATGAAATTTGGAGAAGAAATATGTTATCACAACATTTTGGTTTTCTTTGTCCTGGCGGCTTTGCTCAGAAAACAAGCTGGTCGATCCGTGCTCTCTCTTCCGCCTCTAACCCTGCATCCCTCCATATCCCCTGGAGGCCTGGTCCTCTGCATGCCTCTCACTGGTCTGTGTCCTCGTCCTGCTGCCTGAGCTCTAGGAGCTGGCAACCGAGTTGAAAAGCATCAGCCAACACCACAAAATATGGGGTCATGTGTATTGTTGCCTTTGCCTCAAACCAGCTTTTGGTGACAATGAATTACTGTATGTCAGGAACTAGGAAAGGGACAACCTTTGAAATTTGAACTGCCTTGACATCTTTGTTGAAAATAAATTGATCATATATGCATGTGTCTATTTTTGGACTTTCTGTTTTATTCCATTGATTTATTTGTCCATCTGTCAATTTCATCAATTGGTCCTGTTTCCTGTAGATTTGTAAAATCAAGAGCATAAGTTCTTCAAATTCTTGCTCTTTTAAAAAAGTTGTTTTGACCATCCTATGCCATTTGTCTCTTTTATGAATTTGAGAATCAACTTGTCAATTTCCACTTAAAAGCTTACTGGAGGGACTTCCCTGGTGGTCCAGTGGTTAAGAATTTGCCTTGCAATGCAGGAGATGTGTGTTCCATCCCTGGTTGGGGAACTAAGATCCCACAGGCTGTACAGCAACTAAGCCTGACAAACCCCAACTAGAGAGTCCATGTACCACAATGAAGACTCCTGTGCGATGCAAGCAAGACCTGATGCAGCCAAATAAATAAATGTTTTTTAAAATCTACCGTAATTTTGATTGAGATTGCACTGAATCTATAGATCAATTGGTGGGGAGAATGATATTTTAACAATATTGAGTTTTCTGATCAAGATACATAATGCATCTTTCCATTCTTTCTATTTCTCTCAACAATGTATTTTAATTCTTCAGTGTACAGCCTTATACATTTTTGGTCAGATTTATCACTAAGTGTTTCATAGTTTTCGATGCTTCCTTCATGGCCCAGCCACCCACCCTGGTCCAGCCGGGCATGATCAAGTTCAGGGCTGCCACACACTGTCGGACTTCAAGGGGCACCATTCACATAAGTCAGTGTGAACAGCAGCCTCTGGAGTCTTTCAATGGGAAGCACTTCTCTGACCAGTGGGCTTCACTCAATATACCAGCAAGATGCATGCCAGCTTTTAATAGAAAGAACCACTTAAGGTGGGGGGCTCTCTCCTTGGGGGTGTGTCTTAAGCATTTATTTTTCTTTTGTCTGCCCAGCAACCTTTTTCCTCCTTCTAAAACAAGGTCTCTGCTTTGGGGAACTGCTCCTCTTCCCCTCCATGTGGTTCTGACGAGGCTCTTAATTACCAAAGCCCCCTCCCCAAAAGGAGTAAACAGGTGATCCAGACCACCAATTAGTGCAGCCACAGTTCAAGTGGCTGCAAAGAGATGGACAGGACTGAGCAACTAGCACTTTCACTTTTCATAGTCATGTTAGCTTGATTGGTTCAAAGAGTCAAATGCTCCTGGCAGCAGCGATCCATCCAGAGCATGGCCACAGGATTCCAGAGAGCCATCCTGAGTCCTCTCTGAGGATGAGAGTCCTTTCCCGCCTGGGGTTGTTGGCGTCTCTGGCTTCGATCTGCCCTGCTCTCTCCCCATCCACCAGAATGGAGATGTATCCGCAATAGGAGACACTAAGGCCAACACACAGGGAGTTGCAGAGCTGAGACAGAAAAGAGGAGAGAGAGAATCCTCGAGACACCGGGTCCCTAGCTCCCACTGATGGCTGAAGATCTTTCTTTAATTTTTCAAATACCAAAGTGTTCCTTTCAGCTATGAGAGCCAAGAAATTCCTTTTTTGTTGTTTAAGTCGGTTTGCATAGGATTTCTTTCACCAGCGTGTAGACACAGAGCTCTCCAGGAAAGTGAGACTTTGGGGGCAAACCTTTCTTTCCTCTTGCAGAGCAACTAATGTCACGAAAAGCGAAGTAAATCAGCCAATATGTCTTCTTATTCCTTTCCAGTTTTATCAAGAAATCATCGACATACATCACTGTATAAGTTTAACATGCACGGCATGATGGTTTGATTTATATATATTGTGAAATGATTATCATAATAGGTTCAGTTAGCATCCGTCGGTGTATCCTATTTCCCGAATCTCAGATACAGTAAACAGAGAAGGAAGAAACAATGGGAAAGGGTAATTGACTTCCAATACTGCAGATTGATTCTGATGATGTCTTTGTACTTTATGTGAAAAGCACCCATAGTCTGTTCTTTTGTGTCTGGCTTGCTTCCCACTGTTGGGTTGGTTCATTCTCACCGCTGTGTACAATTACACTGCGTGACTACACTGCAATCTATTTCTCCAATCCACCATGAATAGACAAGTGAGTTCCCACTTGGTGGCCATTATGAATATAGTGTTTCAGCAGACACTCTAGTCCTTGGGACTTCTCTGGTGTTCCAGTGGCGAAGACTCTATGTTTCCAATGAAGGGTGCCTGGATTTGATCCCTGGTCATTGAACTAGACCCCACATACTGCAACTAAGAGGTCACATTCCTCAACTAAAGATCCTACATGCCACACCTAAGACCCAATGCAGTCAAATAAACAAATTAATCTTTTTGCTGCTGCTGCTGCTAAGTCACCTCAGTCGTGTCCGACTCTGTGTGACCCCATAGACGGCAGCCCGGCCACCAGGCTCCCCCGTCCCTGGGATTCTGCAGGCAAGAACACTGGAGTGGGTTGCCATTTCCTTCTCCAATGCATGGAAGTGAAAAGTGAAAGTGAATTCGCTCAGTCGTGTCTGACTCTTAGCGACCCCATGGACTGCAGCCTACCAGCCTCCTCTGCCCATGGGGTTTTCCAAGCAAGAGTACTGGAGCGGGGTGCCATTGCCTTCTCCGAATAAATCTTTTTAAAACGACTTAAATCTAAAACAAATGAACAAAACACAAAAAGCCCACATTCTGGTCCTTGCCTTTGGGAAGATGTGTGTACCTAGATGTGTTTCATACACAACCAGAAGGGAATTGCTGGGTTGTATGGTTGATACAGGGCTTCCCTGCTGGCTCAGTGGTAAAAAATCTGCCTGCCAGTGCAGGAGACGCGGGTTTGATCCCTGGGTCAGGAAGATCTCCTGGAGAAGAAACTGGCAGTCAACTCCAGTATTCTTGTCTGGGAAATCCCATGGACAGAGGAGCCTGGCAGGCTACAGTTCATGAGATCACAAAAAAGTCAGACATAACTTAGCAACAAAACTACAATGGTTGACAGATGGCCATTTTGCCAAAGCAGAGGCGCTGATTTATACTCTCAGTGGTGGTGCACAAGGGTTCTAGGTTCTGAAATGTGAAGTAGGCAGTCTCTACCTACAGCAAAATGGGGCGTGTGGGGAGCTGGCCCCTGGATGGAAAAAGCTGGACTTCTCCTCTCAAGAGTGGGTGGTGGTGGGAAGGCAGGGGCAGTGACACCCAGGAGTGGGGATGGGGGAGGAGTAATAGCCTGGAGCCACAGGAAGAGCCGGAAGGCCATCTCTTGCTCTCCTCCCGAGCTAAGCAGGTAGAGGAGGCTGGGGTGACGCCAACAGCCCTCGGCCTGAAACTCTCCTTCTCTCTCTGTGAATTGTCCTCACGTTCCTCTGGACCGCTGTAGAAATTGCTCTGCGCCTGTGATCAGCCCCTGGTGACAGAGTCGCACCCCTGGAGAGTAGGGGGCAGGCTGCGGCAGACCCTGTGGTGGCCTCCCCAACAGCGGGTCCCTTCTCCCTGCCCAGCAGTGGACCAGGTGGGCCTGTCTGCCAGTCCCTGCACACCCACTGACGATGATGGGACTGCCTGTCCCCTCAGGCTTTACCAGTGAAGGGCTCTCTGGCCAACCCCTGCCTCTTAGCATCTCCACCCCTTTGCCCAAGGGTTTCCTCCAGCAGCGCAAGCAGGCAGCAAATGCCAGAAAACTGCTGCTCTTTTGGGAACAGCCTTCAACCAGAGATGGTGGGTTTGGTGTATAAATACTTCAGCTCCCTCAAAGGAAGGATTGAGCACCAGCAACATGCAGTGGTAACCGATCTGATACCACACCCTTTATTGGCCACTTCCCCTCCCAGTCTCACTCCTCTTCTCCTGATGGTTCCTGGAATCCCCTCCTGAACAAACCTACTTGCACTTGAAGTTTTGTCTAGGGCTTCTTTCTGGAGAAGTCAACCTTAGACCACTTGTAACCCAATCTGGACAAAGATGTAAGTAGGCCTGTCACAAGCTTTTGGAAATGCTTTCACCCCTCTCGTGAAAGGTTTCGGGGGAGAAGGTCTCTCCCCCTCTCTGCTTCTTTTTGTTCTGTGTGTATGCTGTGTGAGCTTGCTGCCTGGGGCTGCAGTAACCACTTTGTGATGGGGAGGGGAGCCCTGGACCGCATGCTGAGGATAACAGAGCCAAAGGATGGGAGCCAGGCTCCTTGAGAGCACCTCCGAGTCTCCGGATCAACTCGGGATGACTGATCTCTGCACCTCTGGTAAGGAGACAGGGCATGTCCTTACAGGTGAAGCCATCTTTCGCTGGTTTTTCTGCTGCTTGCAGCCAAGCTCATTGATTACTGATGCAGGCCTTGAGCTGGAGACGTTGCTGTTGGACTGGACACTCCAGCTACCACCTTGAAGCTCCTGGTCAGTGGCACCAGAGAAGAGCTAAAAGAGGCTTGGGGTGGAGTGGGGCGGAGGAAGGCTTGAACTCCACAGGTGGCTAAAGACCTGGAGCTGAGCGCCAGGGGTCCCAGGAGCGAGAGGGATACACGGGGCAGCAGGTAGCTGGGGTCCCAAGGACAGGGGGCGGGGAGGGCAAGAACCTATTAATCGGCCCAGGGTGAGCATTGTTATTGTTATTATTATGAAGCATCTCAAGGCTCACGCTCGTCCTGGCCTGGCCAGGCCCCATTAATGGCCCCATAAATCCCAGCCATAAAGAGTAATGGGGGGAGACAAATGAGATAATTAGGAATAAATCTCACCGAGGTCTCTATTCAGCAGTGTCCCTGGAATGGGCCAATCTTCCGAGCCATTAGCTAGGCCCCTAATTAATGCTGCTGCTGGACGGTGTGGAGGCTCCGGGCGTGGGAGGGACCCGGGACCCGGGAGGGGCACCGTTGCACCCGCAACCCCGGCAGGCGACCTTGGGCGCAGCCGAGGGATGCGTGCCCGCCTCTGTCTCCAGGGCCTTGGGGATGCTTTGTCTGCACTGTCCCCTCTGCCTCGCCGTCTCTTCCCCTCCTTTTCAGCATCTTACTCCATCTCTGCTTTGTCTAGCTTCACTCTCTGCTTCGCTCCTATCAGATAGTCACTGGCTGCTGCACTGAGCCAGTGTGATTTAGCAGGAATTGTGGGGGCCACCTGTAACCACCCTCCTCCATCTGTCCTTCCTCCTCTGGGGACCCCTTGTCACCCCTTCCCCCAGGGCAGTCCTTGGACCAGGGAGGACCCCTTCCCCCCTATACCGCCACTGCAGTGCTGCCTGTGGGGCGGCTCTCTCTCCTGCCCAGGGCAGGCATCTGCTTCTGGGTATTACCTCTGCTGCTAGAGCCTGAGACTGAGCCTCTCTCTCCTTCCAGGCTTCAGATATTTGATGGCTTTTGTCTTTTTTTCTTTTTTTTTTGGTCAAGCCTTGTATCTTAGTCCTCAGACCCGGGATTGAACTTGGACCCCCCCGACAGTGAAAGCTTGGAGTCCTAACCACTGGACTGCCAAGGAATTCCCCGAAGGCCTTTGTCCTTGGCTTTCCTTCTCCAGCCAGATGCCCTGTGCAGCTCAAGGTTTCCAGCCTGGCGTCCTAGACCCACCTACGGTCACCCATTGTTTTAATCTGCCACCCCGTCTTCCCCTTTTTCCATCCTAGCACTCCCATTTCTTTGGGAAACGTGCTCACCTGGTCCTGGAGGGGCAGCCAGGTAACCCACCAGAGGCCTGGCTCTTTGTGGCCCTCTGTCCCATGATGTGGTGGGCTTATCGCCTTCCCTGGGCCCCCCGAGAAAGGCCTGACACAGAACATGAACACACCGCTCTTTCCCACCTCTGAGCCCTGCTACCTGTCTGCCTCCTGAGGGAGCCGGACTGTCACCCAGAGACCCAGAGATGGCAGGAACCATGGGGCAGAGGCCACTGCAGGGTCTGGAAAGGTAGGAAAACCAGGTGCAGGGCAAGGAAGGCTTGGAGGGGTCTTTTCTCTGGAGGAGGTGGGAGGGGAGGGGATGGCTGGGCAGCGGGGGCCTCGGGCCACAGGTACCATTCCATGACTGTCTCCCTAGCATCCTAGGAGAGCTGGACTGTAGAGAGGAGCATAACCGTGGATGTGACAGCCAGATCTGTGATCTCTGCTGCCTCTGCCGCCTCTGCGTGTGCCCTGAGGCTCCCACCCCTCCCTGCATGTGCCAGCCAGTCCTGAGAGTATGTGTGTACTTGGTCATGTCCAGCTCTTTGCGACCCTATAGACGGTAGCCCGCCAGGCTCCTCTGTCCATGGAGTTTCCCAGGCAAGAATACTGGAGTGGATTGCCATTTCCTACTCCGGTGGATCTTCTGATCCAGCGATCGAACCATGTCTCTTGTGTCTCCTGCATTGGCAGGCAGGTTCTTTGCCACTACGCCACCTGAAAATCCTCTCCTCTTTCCTGCTGCTCAGCAATGGGGAGTGTCTGGAGCAATCCTCCTGAGCCTTGGGGATCACCCTTTTGTCCCCCAGACTACCCCATCTTCCCAGGGAACTGGAGAAGTCCCCAGGGCATGACTACAGGCAATTCGGCATCACTGATGCTGCTTAAAGATGTCCCCTCCTTGCCCTGGAGCCATGAGGGGTTCAAGGCCTGAAGTCAAGTTGGCCCAGCTCTGAGTTCAAGTACAGGAAATGCCAATTAAATGTGCCAAAGAAGTGGGAGAAGCTGGTGGATGCTCTGGAAGCAGATGGGGTCTGGGTCAGCACCTCTTCCCGCACAAGCCAGCCCCTGGCTCAGCTTCTTGCTTGGTTACAGGGCAAACACATGGGATCACCCAGAGGTCATGGGAAGTCCTGGCCAGGGACAGCTCAATATGGCCTGACCACCTTGTCCTCACACAAATGTAATCATGCTTGTCTTGGATTAGACAATCCAGGGCAGGAGGGTGGCTCTCAAGAAGTCTCCCGGGCAAACGTGGGGGGGCGCGGGCTGAAGTCCTGCTCCACGAGTGAAAGAAAACCAGAGAGGCAGGCCACTTCCCCGGACACGGGGACCATCATTAGACTTCCAGAGCCTCATCACTGTTCCATCGTGCACACTAGGAAACTGAGGTCCAAAGAGCGGCAGGGCCTCTTCCTGGGGCCCACGGCAGAACCTGGCTGATATCATTGGGTCAGAGAGCAGAGACCGAGAGCCAACAGAGAAGGGCCACAGTGTGGATGGGAAGGGTCTAGAACCAGGGCTTGCCCTGGAAGGATGTGTGGGCAGAGCTGGGTGGGTGGGTGGCCTCTAAGATAAATGTCATTTCAGTTCAGTTCAGTTCAGTTCAGTCACTCATTCATGTCCAATTCTTTGTGACCCCGTGGACTGCAGCATGCCAGGCCTCTCTGTCCATCAGAAACTCCCAGAGCTTATTCAAACTCATGTCCTTCGAATCAGTGATGCCATCCAACCATCTCATCCTCCGTCGTCCCCTTCTCCTCCTGCCCTCAATCTTCCCAGCATCAGGATCTTTTGCAATGAGTCAGTTCTTTGCATCAGGTGGCCAAAGTATTGGAGCTTCAGCTTCAGCATCAGTCCTTCCAATGAATACTCAGGACTGATTTCCTTTAGGATGGACTGGTTGGATCTCCTTGCAGTCCAAGGGACTCTCAAGAGTCTTTTCCAACACTACAGTTCAAAAGCATCAATTCATTGGTGCTCATCTTTCTTTATAGTCCAACTTTCACATCCATACATGACCACAGGAAAAAACCATAGCTTTGACTAGACGGACCTTTGTTGGCAAAGTAATGTCTCTGCTTTTTAACATGCTATCTAGGTTGGTCATAGCTTTTATTCCAAGGAGCAAGCCTCTTTTAATTTCATGGCTGCAGTCACCATCTGCAGTGATTTTGGAGCCCCAAAAAATGAAGTCTCTCACTGTTTCCATTGTTTCCCCATCTTTTTGCCATGAAGTGATGGGACCAGATGCCATGATCTTAGTTTTCGAAATGTTGCATTTTAAGCCAACTTTTTCACTCTCCTCTTTCACTTTCATCAAGAGGCTCTTTGGTTCTTCACTTTCTGCCATAAGGGTGGTGTCATCTGCATATCTGAGGTTATTGATGTTTCTCCTGGCGATCTTGATTCTAGCTTGTGCTTCATCTAGCCCAATGCTCCTCATGATGTACTCTGCATATAAGTTAAATAAGCGGGGTGAAAATATGCAGCCTTGACATACTCCTTACCCAAGTTGGAACTAGTCTGTTGTTCCATGTCCAGTTCTAACTGTTGCTTCCTGATCTGCATACAGATTTCTCAGGAGGCAGGTCAGGTGGTCTGCTCTTTCCATCTTTTTAAGGATTTTCCACAGTTTGTTGTGATCCACACAGTTAAAGGCTTTAGCATAGTCAATAAAGCAGAAGTAGATGTTTTTCTGGAACTCTCTTGCTTTTTTGATGATCCAATGGATGCTGGCAATTTGATCTCTGGTTCCTCTGCTTTTTCTAAATCCAGCTTGAACATCTGGAAGTTCACGGTTCATGTACTGTTGAAGCCTGGTTTGGAGAATTTTGAGCATGAATTTACTAGCATGTGAGATGAGTGCAATTGTGTGGTAGTTTGAACATTCTTTGGCATTGCTTTTCTTTGGGATTGGAATGAAAACTGACTTTTCCAGTCCTGTGGCCACTGCTGAGTTTTCAAATTTGCTGGCATATTGAGTGTAGCACTTTCACAGCATCATCTTTTAGGATTTGAAATAGCTCAACTGGAATTCCATCACCTCCAATACCATTAAATGCCATCTACCTTCCAGCAAAGTTGAGACCACCTGCGCAAGGATGCGGAGGTGGGGAAGGCAGGGCAGGCCTGGGATGGGGACGTGGGCAGACGGCAGCAGACACAGAGGTCAGGCTGAACAGGGCTGGCGGTGTGTGACCGCATGTGTATATATGTCTGGTGTGTGTCTGTGTGTGACTTTGTGGAATGTGTATAAATATGTGGCTGGAAGGAGAGTGTGTGTATGTGTGTGTGAGTGGTATGTGTGTGACTTTGTGGAAGGCACGTGAGTATATGGCTATAAGGAGAGGGAGGTGGGGAGAGAGAGAGAGAGAGAGAGAGAGTGTGTGTGTGTGTGTGTGTGTATGTATGTATGCTGGGGGAGGCTGGCTAAATTCCGCCCCTGTCTTGCTCCCACCCAGCTCAGCCTCTCGGATTTCAGCCACTGTCCTGCAGCAGGAAATTACTATTTGGACTGCAGAGGTGCCTCTTCCTGCCTTAGCCCTTGTGGAGGGGAGAGGGCCAGGGAGGGGGCCTTCCTGCCCACCTGGACCAGACCTTGAGTTGGTCAGGGGCACCCACAACCCCGGTTCTCCCAGCCACCCTCAAGTTCCTTGAACCCCAGCCCTGGTAAGGAACTGGGTTGAGTGGGGACTGAAGACGAGCCCTCCCACCGTTGTCCATCCTCCTGGGGACAGGGAGGCAGTAGTGAGAGAAGTAGACACTCCCCACAGCCATGGTGGGTGGACGGCACCCCCTCATTGAGGTCAGCTAAGTCACAAACACATGCCCTGAGGCCCATCGATCCCACCTTCAGGATTATTCTACAGAAACTGCTCATTTGTTCAAAAGGACATGCTCATGTAACTTGTTTATAACAGAGAAATGAATGGATGGGATTCAGCGGAGCTGGGCACCTGGATCATGGCGGCTTATCCCTGGGGAAGCTCCAGGCCCTTCTTCAATGTGCTGATAAGGAAGAGCCCCCAGGGCAAAATGGTCAAGTGATAAAAATAGTGCAATGTGCGGGGGATGCTGACATTTTTGTAAATAAAAAGGAAAACGATCGAGGTAAAAGCTCGTGTATGCACAGATTAGACTCGAAGCGCTTGTACATCAAGCATACAATAACTAAGCAAAAAAAAAAAAAAACCACCCAAAACCCGAGACAAACGAGCAGATAAATGTACGTTGAGGGGGGCAAGAAGATGGGGCTTCTCTCTCGACTTTGACCTTGCTGATGGGCTCTTG
>SJYQ01013106.1:18233-28777 GCA_006410935.1 Redunca redunca
TGGGGGGTGTGGGGGTGCGGGGGCTGTCCTCCTCACCACCTCCTGTCACCTCCTCTTGCTGACATTGCAGGCCACGCCCAAGGCCGTGGGCTGCTCCTAGCGTGGCATTCCTTCAGAGAGTTCAGATTTCATCTGGCCCTTTTCCTGAGCTCCCTCCTTTCCTCCAGAATCCATCGGGGCCTCTCCACCCTTCGTTCCTGGAAGCAGCGCCCGCCAGTTTCCCAGGAGGTCTCCATCTTTCAAGGGCTTCTTCGGCCACGTCTTCTCCTCAGGACAATCCAAGGCCAACCATGAGACGTCCTCTCACTCACCCTGAACCCATCCTGGTTTTCCCCAGGTCCAGGACCGGGTGGAGGGGGGCTTGGTCCAGGCAGCCCTCCCCACACTCAGCCTCAGTGCTCAGGTCTTCCCCCTCCAACCCCCAACCCCTACCCCACACCAAGGGCCCTGGACACGTGGCCTCTGAGGCTCCTACCAGTCCTGGCAGCTTTCTTCGATCTCAGCCCCCTGGGAATCAGGGGGTCAACTGCAGCTGGGCCACGTGAAACCCACTCAGGCCACAAACGCGTTCCAGTGCCGTGCTGGTTGCCCCCTCCCCAGGCACGGCTCAGCCACTGACACAGGCCTCACCCTATGCCTTGGAGCCGTCATGGCTTCGAGAAACTGGAGTCAGCAGGAGATTAATTAATCAAAACCTGAACACATCTGCTGTTAATTAATTCTATGCCAAGGGTTAACTCTTCCCTGTCTGGGCTTCTCCATCCCCTTGGCCGGAAGAGGGAAATAAAGGTGGGGAGTGAGTACCCCTCTTCCTTCCTTCCCTCAGGGGGAGACATGAACCAAGGGCAGGGGGCCCAGAAGCCAGGAAAGCCCTATTCCTTTGGGAGGGTCGGGGGAGGGCTGTGGGAGTGTTTGCTTTTGACAGTCTTGGTCCACGGCTGTTACTCAGGAGTCCTGAGGAAATCTGAGATGGACATACATCTTTATTTACAGCAACAAATAGAACAGACCCACCCTCCATTCCCTCCCTCTCCCCTTCCAGTCTTTTCTATACCGTTCCCCCCTCCCACCCCACCCTCGGCCCAAGGCCAGCCCTGCCCTCCGGGGTCACTGTACGGGTCAGGCCCCTCCACCAAGACCCCAGGAGGGGGACTGGAGAGGGGTTTGGCTGAGGTCGGGTGGGGTGTGTTTCTTTTCACATTTTGCTGTCCTCGAAGCCTGGGATGGGGGGCAGGGGAGGCAGGCACAGGGGCAGTGAGAGGTAGAGAAGCGCACAGCCCCCGTGCCCCAGCCTCCCCCACGTCCCTGCCCTCCCCCAACTTTCACAGTGTTCGGCAGCCCTGGCAGCTGATCCAGGAGCGGCCCCCCTTCCCGTCGCCCCCCACTAGGTCCCGGGAAACCGGGAAGGAGGACCGGCACCCCCTCTCACCAGGCTGGGGTTCCAGGAGGGTGCAGGGCGGATGGGAAGGGCCCAGGGGGAGGGGCGGTGCGGCCTGGGGCGACAGCCAGGGACACGGGCGGCCTCTGGAGCGTGCAGGGTCAGGAGGAGAAGCAGAGGCCACAGCACTCCATGCAGATCTCCAGGCAGTCGGCCGACTCGCAGCAGGCGTCCAGGATGCCGCAGTCCAGGTCGCAGGGCAGGTCGCAGTCGGCACACTCGCCGGGGCCGCAGCAGCAGCAGCAGAGGCATGAGTCCTCAGAGCTGCAGGAACCACACGTGGCGCAGTCCAGGACCAGGTTGCACAGCGCCAGGAACTCGCAGAACAGGCAGGACAGGACGCAGTGGACGCAGCAGTCTGTGGGCGAGAGGGCCGGGGGCTCACCTGGTGAGGAATGATGCTCATGCAACCCTCCCTGGGCACTGGGAAATGGGGGCCCACCTTCCAGGTGACCCCAAGGCACAGGGAAGTCACAGGGAGCAAGGGTCTGAAACCCAACAGCCTAGATCCCGAGTCCCTGCTTCTGGGGGACTGACTCCCTCGGTCGTTTATCTATTTCATGAACATACCCAGGATGGGTATGTTCCAGACCCTGTTCTAAGTGTTGTGCAGGAATTAAACTCATTAAAACTTGTAACGAAGAGTTGACTCACTGGAAAAGACTCTGATGCTGGGAGGGATTGGGGGCAGGAAGAAAAGGGGACGACAGAGGATGAGATGGCTGGATGGCATCACCGACTTGATGGACGTGAGTCTGAGTGATCTCTGGGAGTTGGTGATGGACAGGGAGGCCTGGCGTGATGCAATTCATGGGGTTGCAAAGAGTCGGACAGCAGTGAGCGACTGAACTGAACTGAACTGAACTGAATTGAAACTTGTAACAACTCCTTGAGGTGGGGCTGTGTCAACCCCTCGATACAGATGAAGAAACGGAGGCTCAGAGAAGTCTCTTCAAAACCAGTCCAGGGACTTCCCTGGTGGTCCAGTGGTCAAGAATCCACCTGCCAATGCAGGGGATACTGGTTGGATCCCTGGTCCAGAAAGACCCCACATGCTGTGGAGCAACTAAGCCCATGGACCTCAACTACTGAGCTTGTGCCCTGGAGCCTGGGAATTGCAGCTGCCGAGCCCATGTGCCTTAGAGCCCTGCTTCGCAACAAGAGAAGCAATGAGAAGCCTGCACATTGTGACTAGAGTAGACCCAGCTCTCTGCAACTAGAGAAAGACCCAGCACAGACAGAAGTGAAATAAACAGATAATCTATGCGGAATCCTACCACCCTGCTCAGCTCTGGCCCAGTGACAGCATCTTCACTCAGTCCCCGCCTTTGGCCATCCCCGCATTCACATGGAGGCCAGAGGACCCTTGAAAGACTTCTGTTGGATTCCATCCTTCCCGCCCTCAGAACCCTCTAGCGGCTTCCACTTCCCTGGGAGGAAAAGCCCAGAGTGCTCAGTGACCCCCAAGGCCCCTCTCCCATCACTCTGCCATGGCCACACTGGCTGCTCCCCGTCCTACAGGCACGGCCCCCTTGTTATCTCAGCGTTCTGGCCCCAGAAACCTGCTCCGCTCACTCTCTCTCTCCTCCTTCAAATGTATCCCCTTGGTGAAGCCTTCCTCGAGCATCCTCTTCAATACTGCAAGCTGCCCACCTGACCCCAGCACCCCCGTCCCCTCCCGCAGGCCTGCTCTGCCTCCCTGCCTAGGACTCATCACCTTCCACGGCTTACACAGCTCTGCCACCTACTAGAGTACCAGCATCAAAAGGGCGGGCGTCCAACACTGGCACACTGTGGGTGCTGAGCAAATAAATATAAGGGGAAGGAATTAACGCATGCTCCCGCCCTTGGGCATCCAGCTGGACGTGGCGGTGCTGGCTCAGCAGCCCAGGCTCTGAACTGCTCAGCATGTGGCCAGGGTGCTTGGCTGGCACTCCTCCCAGGGGCCGGGCCATAGGCCGTGTCCAGTTCCCCTGACCAGGTGGGCCCCTGGCACAGGCTGCTGGTCCGGTGGGAGTCTCACTGCCACGGTGGCTCTGATGCCCACACCCCGGTCCTGTGTACAGGGAATTTTTTGTGACCCGATGAACTGTAGCCTGCCAGGCTCCTCTGTCCATGGGATTCTCTAGGCAAGAATACTGGAGTGGATTGCCGTGCCATCCTCCAGGGCCTTCTCCCTACCCAGGGACGGAACCCATATCTCTCAGGTCTTTTGAGTTGGCAGGTGGGTTCTTTACCACTAGCACCATCTGGAAGCCCCACTAGGAGCCTCACCTCTCACCATTCCGCCCCTGGAACTTCATCAACTAGCCGCATGAGCCGGTTCTCACCTCCGTGCTAACGCGCCCTGGCTGGTTCCTCCTACTGTCCTGTAAGGCTTGCTCGGACACCTTCAGAGCCTTCCCAGACTCCCCTCCCCAGTTTTCGGGGCTGGTGTGGGTATCCCCGTGGTCACTTTATCACTCCTCATTTATCGTATTACAGAGTGAGATGACCTGTTTGTGTCTCTCATGAAAGCTTTATGAAACCATGTCCTGGGTACCCTGCACACTGCACAGTGCCTGGCTCAGGGGTCATGCTCTGTTAACTCTGTTTCGTTTAAAAACATATTTATTTATTTATTTGGCTGTGCTGGGTCTTATTTGTGGTATTCCCCAACCAGGAATCAAACCCAGGCCCCTTGCATTGGGAGCGTGGTCTTAGCCACTGGACCACGAAGGAATGCCTCCCTGTTCACTTTAAATGTACGAATATCCCCTTCATAAATAAGGTTCTTGGGCATAATCTGCTCTGGGGGGGAAGGGTGAAAGTTATGAACATGTCATGTGCAAAGGTGTACACTGAATTCAGGTGTACACTGAATTCCGTCTGCAGAGGACCAGCCAGAGTCTCCCAACATGGAGATAAATTACTTAAAAGTTCTGGGGTTAAGGTCAAGCATCACTGGGTTACAGGCAGCCATCACCTTGCTGAACTCATGCCTGTGGGGTGGGAGACCTGATTGCCCAGGGCAGCCCCCCAGAAGACCTCTGTGCCACAAGAACAATGGCGGGTGTATCCAGGTGCTCTGACCTCCCACTGCACTTTGCATCCCCCACCTTCCCCCCAATTAAGCATCTGATGGTGCATCATTTTATTCTGCTATTGTGCTCTCACTAGGCAAATGGTCCATTCCGCAAGGAAAATTTCTGTTTCCAGAAATGGGGTGGCTTTGGTTGGACCAGCCCAGATGGTTCCATTCCCTGTTACAGCAACTCTGAGAGAGGAGGGATGAGAAGGGGTGGTCTTGAGAGCTCAGATGTGTCTCACTTTATCCAGCAAGTGTCCTCTGCAAGGTTCTCTGTCTTGCATCAGATTCCCTGGAGAGCTTGTTAAAATCTAGACTCCTGGGCCCCACCCAGAGGTTTGGACCTTGAGGGCCTGGCGTGGGGATGGGGTGACACGCTTCTAATGCCGGTCCCTGCATCAGACTTCTGGAGGCTTCTCCCTTGGGGAGGTGGAGTCGGGTGCTTACCTTCCTGCGCCTGGAGGGGAATCTGGGAGGCAGTGGACTTGGTGCTCCCCTTGCTCTTCTTGCTGCCCTGGCTAGCGAGAGATGGGTGCGTCTGCAACTTCCGGTGGGCCTTGGGGCCACCCAGGGCACCGTTCCCCGTCCGCCTGGTGCCGCCCAGCTCCGAGGGGTGGCCAGAGCCATTTGCCACTAGTGGGGTGCAGTCCAAGGGGTTCCCCTGGGGCTGGCCTAAAGAGACCATGAGAAAAGGGGGATGGAGGAGAAGATGGGGGATGGGGTGGCCAGCACAGTCTCCCAGGGCTCTGCTCGACTCCTGCTGGCTTCGTTCCTAGATACACCCCAGGTTACCTAGCTGATCTGCATTTTTGTAGATGAGGAGACCGAGACCCAGAGAGCAGAACTGACTTGCCCAGAGGCACATCACAGAATAGCTTCCAAGTGGAGCCTGGCCCCTGACTTCCAGGCAAGGGGTCATTCGAGAATAGACAGAGGTGCGGGCAAGGGGAGAAGCACAGGGGCCTGCCCCCACCTTCTTACCCCACGTGAAATCCACTCTCCTGCTCTTGGGGTCTGGGGATTTTGGTGAGAGTGGTGGCGGAGAGGGGCGGAGGGGCAGCTGGGAAGTAGTTAACCGTCACCTCGGCCCCTGCCAAGCCCCCAGCTGCTTCTGCCCTTCGAGTGCCGGGTGATTCATTGGAAACATCTGTTTGGAGATGAACGCCTTGCCCTGGAATCCAGGGGGGCTCCTCACAGCAGCCCCCCCACTTCCTGCTCCTTCTGCCCCCAGCTCCCCTGCCCCCGCTGGAAGAAAGTCTGCTGAGCGGCCCTTGGGGTCTGGGTGGAGAGCGGGAGAGAGAAGAGGGAGACCAGTAGGGAGACCTCGGAAGCCAGGAACCCTGGGTCCCCATCCCAGACTGAGGGACCAAACCAGCTTATCAGTGGGGTGCGGGGAAAATGGTCCTGGAGCATGCCAGCACCTGGTTCCTTCCCTCACCTCACTCAGGTTTGCCCACTTGGATGGTACGGTTTTGTCCCCAAAAGATGAAGGCAGGTGTGTGTGTGTGTGTGTCTGTGTGTCAGGGCAGGAGTCTGAGAAGGGGTCACAAGAGTTCGAGGACCCCTCTGCTCAGGGCCCCTGACTCCTGGGTGGGATCCTCTTGGCCTGAGGACCCTCAGTAAATGTGTAAATTTGGGGCACTTCCTTCTCTCCGGCCCTGGGGTCTGGATCCCCAGGTCCCTCCAGGCCAAACCTCCGGGTCTGGATTGTGGCAGGAGATGTCGGGGGGCGGTGGGGGGTGCTGGAGGCTGAGGGGACAGAAGGGGACCTGACTGGGGGTGCTGGGCCTTCTAGTAATGGTGGGAGCACTTCGCCGAGCACCCACTGCACGCCGGCACTGTTCAGAGCACTCCGGGTGCGAATTGTTCTCTGTATTGCTATGGAGTGGTATCCTTTTACAGATGAGGAAACTGAGTCCCAGAGATGTATAGAAACTTGTTCAAGGTCACACAGATAAGGGTCCAGGATCAGCCTGGAGGCTAAAAGGTGGGACTCCAAGGGCAGAGGGGCGAGGAGGGGGGCAGAAGTTGGGAGACAAAGGGGCTTGTAATTAGTAGCCTTCATGCTTTGAGCTGTGACGAGGTGCCAGATACAGTGCTGAGAGTCCTATGTGTAATAATTTCGTTAAGCATCAAACAGAACTACTGTTTTATAGATGAAAAAACCAAGGCCCAGAGAGGGTAAAACTTGCCAGAGCTTCCACAGCTAGGCAGTGGAATGCGAAGGAGAAAGGAGCTGAGGACAAGCTTGGGGGTGGTGGGGGTCAGGGCAAGATGGGAGACAGAGCCACGCCGGGAACCTTAGGCCCTGAGCAGCGGCTGGTGCCTGCATCTGGGTAAACAGGGGTAAGGCCACAGGGAAGTGGCCAGGCCTGAATCATCCTGCCCCAACCTCTGGGCTATCCATGGCGGGGGTGGCGGGGTGGGGGGATGATTGCGCTGAGTCCTTGGCCAGCTTTGGTGCCCTCTGCCCTGCTGCCTAAACACAGGCACAGTGACCAGAGGGCGGGGGCATGTGGTGAGCTGAGGGCCCCGGGAGATTTGGGCGGACACAGAGCTCGCCTGTGGCCACGGCCGTGGGGGCTGAGTCACAGAGCAAACACCCGGGGCCCATGGACACAGGAGCGTCTGTCCCTTCCAGGTCCTCTCCTCTGTGGCCACGGCATTTACCTCTTTCTCTCGGTCCTGCTGGTGGGTGTGTCTCGAGGGCAGTGTGCTAGCAGGATTAGTAACCCCAACTTCCAGGGTGTCCAGCTTACCCCAAATGCCCTGCCTGAAAGCGGCTGCACGACTCTGCCATGCCAGCAGGGCAGGCAGGCATAGGACAGAGCCCTGGGCCAGGAGACCTGAGCTCCCCAGTCTGTGTCCGGGGTGAGGGAGCCTCAGTTTCCTCATCTGTAAAATGGGCTTGGCAAGAGCTATTCAGCTGGCTCACTACAGGCTGATTTGGAGAGTCTGAGAGCTCATACAGAAAAAGAAAGTTGAAAAGTACCAATGTGGCCCATAGATTTTGCCGATCTTACTGGCAATTACAAAATGATTTTGGAAGCCACTTCCTCTGCATCTGAGGGTGATGGTGGCGAATTCTCCCCCTCCAGGACCTCCTTGGAGACACGGAGCCAAACCCGGGAACACAGCTGACTTTTGCTCCTTTCTACTCAGAGCAACTAGAAGCGTCTCTCCTGCCATTTTGCTCTTGACACCCTGAAAGCTGGGCTGCCTCGGGCTCTGGTTTCCTGCCCCCAGGCCCCAGCCCCCCTCCGTAGACTGCACGTGCTCTCGTTCTGAACCACACTGCCTGCAGCCTGTCCACACTCATTCTGGACTAATTTTATCCAGATCATTTTGTGGATGGAAATGATGTGGATGTCCTCCTAGACAGCAAGGACAGTGACAATGTCTTACACCCTTCCACTGCCCACACCTCAAAGTCCTGGCCCAGGCTAGGCTCCCATGGGCACCCAAAGCCCATCTGTATTGGATTCCCTAGAGTGACCCCCACTTATTGCCACCCCAAACCCCAGACCCCNNTTCCAGGGTGTCCAGCTTACCCCAAATGCCCTGCCTGAAAGCGGCTGCACGACTCTGCCATGCCAGCAGGGCAGGCAGGCATAGGACAGAGCCCTGGGCCAGGAGACCTGAGCTCCCCAGTCTGTGTCCGGGGTGAGGGAGCCTCAGTTTCCTCATCTGTAAAATGGGCTTGGCAAGAGCTATTCAGCTGGCTCACTACAGGCTGATTTGGAGAGTCTGAGAGCTCATACAGAAAAAGAAAGTTGAAAAGTACCAATGTGGCCCATAGATTTTGCCGATCTTACTGGCAATTACAAAATGATTTTGGAAGCCACTTCCTCTGCATCTGAGGGTGATGGTGGCGAATTCTCCCCCTCCAGGACCTCCTTGGAGACACGGAGCCAAACCCGGGAACACAGCTGACTTTTGCTCCTTTCTACTCAGAGCAACTAGAAGCGTCTCTCCTGCCATTTTGCTCTTGACACCCTGAAAGCTGGGCTGCCTCGGGCTCTGGTTTCCTGCCCCCAGGCCCCAGCCCCCCTCCGTAGACTGCACGTGCTCTCGTTCTGAACCACACTGCCTGCAGCCTGTCCACACTCATTCTGGACTAATTTTATCCAGATCATTTTGTGGATGGAAATGATGTGGATGTCCTCCTAGACAGCAAGGACAGTGACAATGTCTTACACCCTTCCACTGCCCACACCTCAAAGTCCTGGCCCAGGCTAGGCTCCCATGGGCACCCAAAGCCCATCTGTATTGGATTCCCTAGAGTGACCCCCACTTATTGCCACCCCAAACCCCAGACCCCTAGGACTCACGTGTCACAGCTTCTATGGGGACATCGAGGTCAGTGCTGTCCAGGGCCTGGGGGGCCCCAGGGTCATTGCCTTGGGTCATGGGGGGTGCCGCTGCTTCCTCCAGGGAGCCCTCCTCAAGCGCTGCCTCTACGGGGTGAGCGGATCCGGTCACTACCTCCAGCCCAGGGAGGAGGGATGGGGTCTGGGCTAGAAAAAAGCAGACGACTGAGGGACATCTTCCTGGTGCCCTCTGGCTGGCCCAGCCCTGGTCCCCTCCCCACAGCCCAGAATGCCCTGAGCCCTCATTCTTGGTCTCTGTACCAGTTACCCAGCGCTTACCCTATCTGGTAACAGTGCCAGCCTCTAAAATAGAAAGTTCTCAAACCACAGCCCGTGAGCGAGCAAGGGTGTGTGCACGTGCATGTGTGTGTGTGTGTGTGTGGTCAGGGAGGGGGCCAGAGATGCATGGTACAAAGGAAAGTGGGGGAAGGAGGCAGAGACACAGTGCAGGAGAGGACAGATGGTCAGCTATGGGGAGATAGGAACAGGCATCCAGAGTGACGTAGAGAGAAAAAGAATCAAAAGGATGTGAAAGGTAGAAGCGAAGAGAGACAGTGCATCAGAACTCGAGGGACCGGGCACGTAGACTCCCAGTGACAGACAGCCCAAGACAGGCAAGCAACTAAGAGCAAGGCAGTGATGGAGAGAAAGATAAAGATGGGGGCAGAGGCAGAGGCGATGGAGAGGGCGCAAGATACAGATGGAGAAACAGTGAGAAACCAGGGCAGAGAGAGAGGACGATAGCACGAGAAAGAGTCCGAGAAGCCTGGGGTGAGGCGGAGGGGCTCCAGGCAGGAAGAGAGACAGGGAGACGGCCCAAGAGGCTGGAAGAGGCGGCCGGCAGCCACATGTAATTACAGTGAGTGGCTCGGTCCCTCTCTCCAGGGTGGGCGGAGGGCAGACATGGAGCCACCTTCAAACCCACAGTTCCTGAGGCAGCAGGACCAGGGCCGGCTGGGCCCAGGGAGGAAAGTTCTGGGGGCTGGGAGGTGGCACGGGGAGGCAGAAAGGTGACCGGGCGTGGGAAAGCCTCAGGGTGGACAGGAGAAAGTGAGGCCTGGGGTCACGGGGCCAGGGGCCGAGGTGGGGCAATTACGGGGTGCAGCCTGGGCCTCCCATCGGCCCCCAGGTTGTGCAGTGGGAATGACAGGGGCACCCCAAGAGGGTGCCCCTTCCCCCAAGCCGTGATGGGAGCAGGGGAGATGGAAATGGGGACCAAAGGGCCCAGGGAGGGAAGAGCCACACAGGGAGCCACAGAGAAAGACGATGAGAAAGGGTGATGAAATCCAGACAGTAAGAGGTCAGCGCCCACCCGTCCACACCACAGAGAGATCACGAGACACACCCGCAGGGACAGAGACAAACACTAGTCTTAGAGACAGCAGCGGAGCCAACCGCGGAGCACAGATGGCCTTAGGGACAGGGTCTTTCTCTGAGCTGTCTCTAAACGAGGGCAGGGGAGGATGGGGCGGGGAGACATAAGAGGGAGCAATTCAGGTTGGGCACGTGGGTCTAGGGAGCAGGAGCACCTGGAGGGGAGGGGATGATCCAGGGCCTCAGAGACCCCTGGACGATCCTTGTTCCAAAGACTCTGGTCTCCCATGGCCAGGGGGTGGAGGCTCCAGGGGCCCCATGGAGGCTGCACAGAGAGTGGCAGGCGTGCTCCAAC
>SJYQ01013107.1:32123-53525 GCA_006410935.1 Redunca redunca
AAGAGTCGGACATGACTGAGCGACTTCACTTTCACTTTTCACTTTCATGCATTGGAGAAGGAAATGGCAACCCACTCCTGTGTTCTTGCCTGGAGAATCCCAGGGACGGGGGAGCCTGGCGGGCTGCCGTCTATGGGGTCGCACAGAGTCGGACACGACTGACGCAACTTAGCAGCATACACACACACACACACACACACACACACACACACACATTTATGTGTGTGTGTGAGCTCTGTATCCTAGACTATAAATGCCAGTGGAGACCAAACTTCTGTGCCACTTGCCTTATGACTTATTCAGCATAATGTACATGATTACAATTAATGCTATCTTTTCCCAGTGGATGTTCTCTTTAGTATTCAGAAGCCACTCTTCCGGAACTCAGGAGAGCTGATGTATACCTTTGTGCTTGACTAGCCAAAACAAAGTCTGTGCTAGTGATACTGGTGGCAAGAGAGAGCACAGATGATGGACTCACTGAAGTGGGGCTGAGAAAGTGCCTTGCAGCCTTTGTGCACATAGTGGAGCCCAGGGGATACTCAGAATATGAACACAGCTGCACAGGGGCTATCAGTAGAAGATGAAAGTCTCAGGGAGTAGCTGCAGACTCACACTCCAATAAGGAAGTAAATGCTAATGATGTTAAATAAGTTAAATGGGTTGCTCAAAGATCACTATTTTACTTCTTGGTGTCTATTTACAGGGGGGCTCCCTGGTTGCTCAGTGAAGAATCTGCCTGGAATGCAGGAGACCTGGGTTCAATCCCTGGGTTGGGAAGATCCCCTGGAGAAGGAAATGGCAACCCACTCCAGTATTCTTGCCTGAAGAATTTCATGGACAGAGGAGCCTGGCAGGCTACAGTCCATGGGGTCACAAAGATTTGGCCAATTCGAAGTTTAAACCTGTGTGATGTTGTGCTTTTTGTTTAAAGTATTTATATAACTTTCTGATTAAAGCATTTTGCTCATTAATTTAATAAAACTACTTCAATGGAAATGTATTTCCAGATAAATATTATGAAATTACTTTGGAGAATTTCTCCAGATTGTGTGTCCAGTAGAGCTACAGACAATGATGGAGGTTCCATGATATTGATATAAAGTCCAGGAATTGGGATAAAGGGAGGAAACTTTCAGACATTCTTTCTGGACAAAAACAAGCTACTGCAGTCATCATCTCATCCAATAAATACAAAAAGGTTATGTATTTTACAGTAATATGTCTTCTACCATGGAATCAGGAAAAAAGAGTCGGCATACAGTGAGATTGTGAGCTCTATGCCAGCTCTTCCATTCTGTGAGGGAAAGATGTACAGATCTTGGTCTATGGTGGATTTAGAGCACCAGAGACTATTTACAAATGTGATTATGGACAAACTAGTATTATAATTTTTCAAGACCATATATTTATGTGAATGTATGTTTCTGAGTGCTGAAGAATTGATGCTTTTGGATCGTGGTGCTGGATAAGACTCTTGGGAGTCCCTTGAACTGCAAGGATACCCAACCAGCCCATCCTAAAGGGAATCAGTCTCTTAATATTCATTGGAAGGATTGATGCTGAAGCTTCAATACTTTGACCACCTAATGCAAAGTGCCAACTCATTCGAAAAGACACTGATATTGGGAAAGATTTATGGCAAAAGGAGAAGGAGACAATAGGGGATGAGATGGTTGGATGGCATCACTAACTCAATGAATGAACTTGAGCAACTCTGGCAGATAGTGAAGGACAGGGCGATCTGGTGTGCTGCAGTCCAAGGCATTGCAAAGAGTTGGACACAACTTAGCAACAGAACAACAAGTGAGTGTATCACAAAGTAAATTCCTGAGGAAAATATAATTATTTACATCTTTACCACATTATGTACCTCTGTGTATCTGATGATAATAGAAGTTCTGGGTATGGGGCTGTTGGTGACAATGTGTGCTTGACAGCATGTGTCTTTAGGAATTTGCCTTAGGAATATGCCTGCTGGAGCTCATTTGAAATCACTGAAAAATCAGGGCATTTCCCCTAAAGCCAAAGTTAACACTCACTGAGAGATTGGTTTAGAATTTCCTTTCAGAGAGCCTAGCTCCATATAATATTTTAAGAACAGATTTAGAAGGCATGTTACAACTGGTGTAAACTCAACCTGCCATCAGAAGACATGGCCTTCTGCCTCAGCTCTGTAACTTCTAAACTGTGTGACTTCTGAACAGTAATGCATAAAAATTCATCGAGTCTAACTCATTTATTTTATAGTGGTTGAAAATAAAAATAGTGGTGCAATCTAGCAACAGATAATTAAGAGAAGGAAAAAGGTTTAAATCAATAAATACCAAATGATACTGGGAACACTTTAATTAAGGCTATTTTAATTGCCAATTCTCTACCACTGCTTAGAGCCAAGATCCCAGATGAAGCATCTATAAATTACGTCTCCCTAACTCACTCTACTTTATCTTTTATCTTTATCTTTCCACCACTCCACCAATACTGATTTCTCAAAGCTTCCAGTGACTTCCTTGTTGCACAATCCAGTAGCTACTTTTTCAGATCTCTTGTAAGTTGACCTCTTAAGAGCACTGTTCAGTTCTTAAGTCCCTCCTGTGGGAGCTCTTATTTCTACAAGCTTCCAATACTGTGGTTCTCCTCTAAGCTCTCTGACTTCTCCTTGTTGGGTGTTCTTTGTTGGTTTCACCTGACAACGTTTATTATTAATGTCAGATTTATAATCTAACTGATAATGTTAGATTATAATGATTTCCTTGACTCTTAGCCTTGAGCCCTTTCTTGAACCAAAAACAATTACTCACCTATGTATTAAGGAATGACTAAAATTTTCAGCCTAGGCCTCGTCTTTCACCTCCATAGATGTGACAATTTACTGAAGATCTCCATGTTGTTCCCTCATCAGCCCTTTAGAGTGCCCTCCTTTACATTGTCTTTATAGCAGGCATCACAGTGTTAGTATATATCTGTGTTATAGTTGGGCTAGTGTAAGTCTGGTCCATTCCACCAACAACCCTTGAGAGCAAGAAATATCTGTTTTGTTCAGCACTTTGCACATAGTAAACATTGGGTAACTGTCCAAATATCAACTCATTGTACTTTCTCCACCTTCATGGAGTTTTACTTGCTGTTGCTTCTATCTTAACTGCTTTGATTTCTACTTTCACACTGCCATAATTTGCTCCTGATTCAGGCCTCAGCTCAGATGTTATTTTCTGACAAAGGCTTTTCCCCATGATCTGATCTAAAGTTGGCCAAAAGGCACATGAAAAGATACTCAGAATCACTAATTATTAGAGAAATGCAATTCAAAACTACAATGAGATATGACTTCAGACCAGTCAGAATGACCATCATCAAAAATTCTACAAGCAATAAATGCTGGAGAGGGTATAGAGAAAAGGAAACGCTACTGCACTGTTGGTGAAAATGTAAATTGGTATAGCCACTATGAATAACAGTATGGGGGTTCCTTAAAGAACTAAAAATATAGCTACCATGTCAATCCCATTCTTGGGCATACATCCAGAGAAAACCATAATTCAAAAAAATACATGTACCCCCGTGTTCACTGTAGCCACAATAGCCATGGCATGGAAACAACTTAAATGTCCATTGACAGGTGAATGGATAAAGAGGACGTGCTATGTGTGTGTATACTTGTGCATACCCATATCCAGATGATGGAATATTATTCAGCCATGAAAAAGAATAAACAATGCCATTTGCAGCAAACATGGATGGGCCTAGAAATTATCATACTAAGTAAATCAGAAATAGAAAGACAAATATCATGATATCATATATATGGAACATAAAATGTTACACGAATGAACTTATGTGTGAAATAGAAATAGATTCACAGACATAGAAAACTAACTTATGGTTACCAAAGGGTAAAGGAATGTGAGAAGGATAAATTAGGAATTTGGGATTGACAGACACATACCACTATATATAAAATAGGTAACCAACAAGGCCCTACTGTATAGCACAGGGAAATGTATTCAGTATCCCATGATAACCTGTAATGAAAAAGAATATGAAAAAGTATATATGTAAACCTGAATCATTTTGCTGTATAGCAGAAACTAACACAACATTGTAAATCAGCTATCAGCTCAGTTCAGATCAGTTGCTCGGTCATGTCCAACTCTTTGCAATCCCATGAACTTCAGCACACCAGGCTTCCCTGTCCATCACCAACTCCCAGAGCTTACTCAAACTCATGTCCATTAAGTTGGTGATGCCATTTAACCATCTCATCCTCTGTCGTCCCCTTGCCTTCCTACCTTCAATCTGTCTCAACATCAGGGTATTTTCAAATGAGTCAGTTCTTCACATAAGGTGGCCAAAGTATTGGAGTTTCAGCTTCAGCATCAGTCCTTCCAGTGAACATTCAGGACTGATTTCCCTTAGGATGGACTGGTTGGATATCCTTGCAGTCCAAGGAACTCTCAAGAGTCTTCTCCAACACCACAGTTCAAAAGCATCTATTCTTCGGTGCTCAGCCTTCTTTATAGTCCAACTCTCTCATCCATATATGACTACTGGAAAAACCATATTCCAATTAAAAATAAATAAATTTTCCCCCCTCCCACTCTTACCCCAGGCAGTGCCTTACAACATTGTAGGATCTTCTGAACTGGGTTCCTTGATTATTTATCTCACCAGTAAAATGCCAGAATCTGAAGGAGTAAGAAGCTACTCTGCATTATTCACCAGGGTAACCCTCGTGCCTCACACATAATACTAACTCAGGAAATATATTCACGTTTTAAGAGAATAAAAAGTTTAACCAAGCTTAAAAGCATTACCTGAAAGAAAGTGAGAGATCATGTGTTGTTGGGGGCTATAAGAAGACTTCATGAAGGAACAAACAGTTGAGTTATGGTTTGTAAGACAGATAGGGCTATAACTGTTAGAGCCTAGGTGTGGAAATGTCCAATTCCAGTCTGTGGGAAGAACTGGAGCTAAGGCTCAAATTGGAGACTTGGGACTTCCCCCTCCCCAATGCATGGCAAGTAGGTCACTATAACTAGGAGGAAATAAAGTTGAAATTTAACACTGAGATTATACTGTATGAAGTTTAGCATTAGAATATGTATACTAAGGGGCAGAAAGAAAGAAGGAACCAAATGGCAGCTTGATGAAATCTGTGTTTTATGAAGATAAATAAAAAAACAGTGTAAAAATGATGGTTTAGAGAGTAAAATTAGGAAGTTAGGAGGCTACTGCAATATTGCAACCTGCCAGGAAAGGAGGAGAGTCTGATTTTGACAAGTGGCTTTGGAAAAAAAAAAAAAAGAGGTGGAGATGAAGTGAATCCAGAAGGGTTTCTTTGCTAACTGCATGTTTATGTGGAGTTGAGGATGAGAAGGTTACAATCTGCTTTGATAATAACATTTATGGTGTTAAGGAGCTTAGTAGTTGGAAAAAGGGTGGTTGCGGAATGAATTAAGGTTTGGAGACGTTTTCTTTTTTTAATTGGAGTTTAGCTGCTTTACAGTGTTGGTGGGTTTCTGCTGTACAGCAATGTACATCAGTATACGTACTTATTGGAGACTAGTTTTGATGATTGCTCAGTTGAGTTCAGTCACTCAGTCATGTCTGACTCTGCGACCCCATGAACTGCAGCACGCCAGGCCTCCCTGTCCATCACCAACTCCTGGAGTTTACCAAAACATGTCCATTGAGCCAGTGATGCCATGCAACCATCTCATTCTCTGTTGGCCCCTTCTCCACCTGCCCTCAATCTTTCCCAGCATCAGGGGCTTTTCAAATGAGTCAGCTCTTTGCAATCAGGTGATTGCTAGATACATGAATTAATAAGTGCAGCTGTGGGTTCAGTGTTTGGGTCTGGGATTCAGGGAAATGAGCAGAACTAGAAAGGCATTATTTAGGAATCACCTCCATGTATAGGGTCCTTAAAACACAACAATGGATAAAATTTCCCAGGGACAAAAAGCGAATAAAGGATATAGCTAATAACTGAATATTGGTGGAAGCTGATGTAAAAAGAAACTAGAAAAGTTAAAAAAAAGTACTTGATAGAATACATAGAAGAAAGAGAAGAGCCAAATTCAGCAGACATATATGACTTGTTTCAATGAAAGCTTCTTACGATACTAGAAAAAATGATTACAAAAGACAGTGTCATATGGTGCAGAGAACTATAAATGATCAAATTGTTCCTATTTACCTGTGAAAACCGGTGAATTTTTAATGTCAGGGGTAAAGGTTGCTAATGCTGCCAAAAATGCAGAATGTTGGACTTTTCCATTGAAACTTCAATGACTTATTATTGTTCATGTTGGTGTGCTAATCCCTATTTAATGCAGTCTTTCAAGTGACAACTAGAAATCTTGGCAATAGACAGAATTTTAGAACACTTGTTAATAATGTGCAATATATAAATTAAAATGGTTCCTGAATCTTTATGTCAAGGCATCTTTGCCTATATGCACTTTGCATCTGTCTTCAGATTCTAAAAGCATATGTGTGTTCCCCTGAATTTTAACTTAAGAAAAATCAAGGGTACTCAATACAATTATTTTTTTTCTAAAGGCTGACACTGCAGATAAATTGTCTATTTAGGGTATAGTGGTATTTAGTCCTAGGGGAGCAGAGAACACAGTTTCATAATGCATTCTGTTGTGATGATATCTTTAGTTGTGAATTCTTCCATTTCGAATTCATAATTACAATGTCCCCATCCTTGAGGTTATTCTCAGCATTCAACCCTCTGATAAATTTGTCTACACAAAACGGCAGCTGGTCCACTGGCAATTGAACTGCTTTTGGTGACATAATTTCATGATGTTTTTTAGAGGCTCTGAAAGAGAGCAGCTGCCCAGAGCTTTATTTTTTTTCCCAGATTTTATTTTATTTTATTGGCAGGTAAAGGACTATCTCATGGTAAATGTTCCCTTGCTGGTTTCTGTTCCTATGCTTAGTAGAATGACAGGACTTGCTATTGAGGAAAAAAATGGTAATGAGGTGATCAATGTAGATCAAGAAAGAAAAGTCAGGTTTTTCTAAAGTCTTTTTAAAATTCAGTCCCCAAATGAGACTATGATAGAAAAAGAAAAAAATAATAAAGCAGATGGAAAAATACAGGTGGTCTGAAGACAGAAGCTATCTAAATGGAATTAATTCTCTTAGCACACTTTCAAGTTAGGTTTTATGAAATCTATTTGTTTCACACAAAGAAGAAACAATTTGCATCTGACCTTGTAGTGGAGAAAGGCTGCTGATTGTAGGGCAGCAAGAATTGAATGTGAACCTTAGAATTATTACTCTAACCCATGCTATTTTGAACATCTTCTAAATGATTCAGGCCACAGTTTTTCTGACCCAAGGGAATAACTTGCTTTAAAAATCCCCTGGCAAATTCTGCCTTATTGGAAGTAGCTAAACAAGGGATGAATGGATACATTTTCTTCCCATTCCTTTATGGGACAGAAACATTTTTGTATTGACCTTAACACTGCTACTACTACCTAAATCATCAAAGTACACAACTGCAAGAAATCCAAGGGACTTGAAACAAAAATAAAGGGAGATATTTGTGATGATGAAATCATTCTGTGTTCTGATTGTGGTAGTGTTTACATCTATGTACACATGAGACAACATTGTATAGGGCTCTATGTCAACATTATGTCATTGTTGACTTCCCTGGTGGCTCAGATGATAAAGCGTCTGCAGAAGACCCAGGTTCGATCCTTGGGTTGGTAAGATCCTCTGGAGAAGGAAATGGCAACCCACTCCAGTACTCTTGCCTGGAAAATCCCATGGACAGAGGAGCATGGTAAGCTCCTACAGTCCATGGGGTTGCAAAGAGTCGGACAGAACTGAGCGATTTCACCCACTCACTCACAATGTCAACATTGTGTCATTGTTATTTTCCTAGTTAGGTATAGTTCCCCCCTGTGATCATTAGGTCAGACTGTATGAAGGGTACACAGGACATCTCTGTATTACGTTGGCAACTTCCTGTAAAGCTGTAGCTATAACTATTTAAAGCCAAAAAAGTTAAAAATATAGAACAAAGTAAATATAAAAATACCAAAAACTGCTTCCATAACATTTTATATGTCTCACCCTTCTCTTCCACTAGATTTGAACATATTGTCATATCCATAGAGAGCACTTGAGTTAACTCCTCTACCTAAAGTGGATTCCTTGTATCTTGCCTCCTACCACTATTTTTCTTTACTCAACCCCCTACAGTTCTCCTTCATAGCACTTCTTAGCACATAAGTAATGATATATTTATTGGTTTCATGATTTGATAAATATATATTCATCCTGCATTTAACAAATATATCTGGAGAACCTACTATGTACCAAGCTCTGTTTTAGATACTGAGGATACAGATAGAGCAGAAAAGTCAGAAGGAATCCCTGGAAGACTGATAAGAGGCCTTCTCAGAGCTCATGGTCTAATATGTAAGGATGACAACAAACAAGTAAATGCATACGTAACTAAGGAAAATATCAAGTAGCAATACATTTTGCAGAGAAATAAAGGATGGTAATAAAATAAAGAATTATTAGATGGCTACTTAACATTGTAGCTGTAGAAGAAGAGGCAGACAGAGGATGAGATAGTTGGATGGTATCACTGATTCAGTGGGCACAAACTCCGGGAGATGGTGATGGACCAGGAGGCCTGGCATGCTGTAGTCAATGGGGTCATAAAGAGTCAGACACAAGTTAGCAACTGAGCAGCAATAACTTAACACTGAGTTATTAAATAGCACCAGTTATGTACAGGGAGATAACACTGAAGAGAGACTGAGTTATGGAGAAGGAATCAGCCATGCCAAAATCTGAGTGGTGTAGGGTGGAGTTAAAGAGAGGACTTTTGAGGCAGAGCAAGAAGCAAGTATAACTTCCTTAGTTTGGGAAAGAACTTGATATTTTTAGTGGTTTAAGAAGAAGCCACTGCAAAGAAATCCAACTAGCCCATTCTAAAGGAAATCAGTTCTGAATATTCATTGGAAGAACTGATGCTGAAGCTGAAGCCCCAATTTGGCCACCTGTTGCAAAGAACTGACTAGTTGGAAAAGACCCTTATGCTAGGAAAGACTGAAGGCAGGAGGAAAAGGGGATGACAGAGGATAGGACAGTTGGATGACATCACTGACTCAATGGACAGTAGCTTGAGCAATCTCTGGGAGTTGGTAATGGACAGGGAATCCTGGTGTGCTACAGTTCATAGTGTTAGGTAAAAGACGACCAGCACACCAAAAGAGTGTCTAACAGGCTTTAATGGCGAAGCGCTCCTGGGCGGGGTTCCTAGACCTGAACGAGGCAGGTCGAGGAAGTCCGCGCCTGGACTGTGTTAGAAGTTTGTTTATATATGCATGTTGCAAGAGATGGCCAGGTTAATGGATGGGGGTTTGGATAGGTTGCCAGGTTGCAGCGTCGCGGGCTGATAGGTTTTTCTATGCAGCTGGGGCGGGGCAGCTTTAGCTGGTGAAGTGTGCTGTCATTGGTCCTCTGGGGTCTGGGAGGCTCCTTCCATTAGGGACTTCCCCTGTCGGCGGGGGAGGGAAGGTGCGGCCCGTTATTGCCCCCCCCCCCGTGGTCCGACCTTACATTCTGACCCTTTTGATAGGATAAGGGGCGCCATTATTATTTCTGGCTACTTCCTGCTGAACTGGGGCATCGTTGGGGCTGAGGGTCATGGCCGGATCCCGGTGACCTTTAGGTGTCATCAGGGTCTCTGGACGGGAGTTTGGAGTATGCGGCCACCATCAACATCTGTCCAGTAGCCGTCTGGGTCAGGTCCCTGACCCTCTGGAGGATGATCTGAAAAACACAAGGTCCGTACAGCAGTTCAAAAGGTGTCAAACCCGTCTTGGTATGAGGAGTTGTCTGTATGCGGGTCAAGGCTGTTGGCAGGAGATCGACCCAGGAGAGACAAAGTTTTGCTGTTAACCTGGTCAGGTGAGCCTTGAGGATGCCATTAGCCCGTTTTACCTTGCCTGATGACTGAGGCCTGTATGGGACATGTAAGTGCCAAGAAATGTTTAAAGCCTTGGCTATTTTCTGAGTGATTTGAGAAACAAAGGCTGGCCCCTTATCAGACTGAATGGAGCTGGGGAGCCTGAACCGTGGAATGAGGTTTGTTAAGAGAGTGTTGGTGACGGTATCGGCTGTCTCCCAAGCAGTGGGGAATGCTTTTACCCATCCAGAAAAGGTGTCGACACAGACAGCACATACTGGAAGGTCCGATGTCTAGGCATGTGAGTAAAGTCTATCTGCCAATCCTGTCCCGGCAGGTGTCCCCTCAACTGGTGAGTTTTTTGAGGCAGCCTGAGTCTTCCTTGAGGAGAGGTCTTGGCACAGTTTAGACAGCAGTGATGGACTGCCTGAATGGTAGGTCAGAGATGTAACAGGGAAAAGAGAGGGCTAAGGAAGGTCAAGAGTGTTCGGGGCCCAACGTGTAAAGAGTCATGGAACTGGGTGATAATGGACATTGCCTGTTTTTTGAGTGGGACTAGTTTGTCGTGGAGTGTGATCTATCCCGAGGGGTGTTTGGAAGCACCCTCCTGTGAGAGGAGGGCCTCCATTTCGGCCTTTGAGTAGTTAGGTGTAAGGGAGGTCTTAAGAAATAGTATAGGCAGAGGCCTCTGCTGTAAGGCTATCTGTCGGGTTACCTGGTTAGCCCTATTGTTGCCTAGGGAAACCGTGTCATGAGTAGTTTGATGTCTTTTGCAGTGTAGGATGGCTACTTGAGTGGGCTGTGGGATGGCCTCCAGGAGCTTGGTGATTAGGGGGGCATTAGAGATGGGTGATCCCTTGGTGGTGAGGAATCTCTCTCTCTAAATAGCTGAATGTGAATGTGCAATCAAAAAGGCATATTTGGAGTCAGTATAGATGTTAACACGTTTTCCCGTTGCCAGGTGTAAGGCTCTAGTGAGCACTATTAGTTCTGCCTTTTGGGAGGTGGTTCCTTCTGGCAGTGGGCGAGCCTCGAGGATGTCATTGGTGGTCACGATTGCATATGCAGCGGCCCAGCAACCAGTAGGGTCTCGTTTTGAACTGCCATCTATAAATAGTGTGAGGTCTGGGTTTTGTAGTGGAGTAGCAAAAAGGTTTGGGGGCAGTTTGGTGACAGTGTTTAGGACCTCTATGCATGAGTGAAGTCCTGTGTCTGCCTGAAGGATAGGTTGGAAGCGAAGGGAGAGAAGATAGGGGGTTTAGTTGGGAGTGCGGCCCAAAGTAACCTGGGGGTTATCCAGAAAGACTAGGTGGAATTGTTGGAGCCAAGAGTCGCTAAGGTCTGACAGGAATTTGGAAGCCAAGAGGTCAGCCAGGCAGTGTGGTGAGAATATAGTTAGGGGTTGATCTAGAATTAGCTTTTTTGCATCTGCGTGTAGAGAAGCTGCTGCTGCCAGGGCACCTAGGCAGGGGAACCATCCCCGGGCAGTGGGGTCTAACTGTTTGGAGATAAATGCCACTGGCAGCATTTCAGGGCCCGCAGGCTGTATGAGGGCTCCAAAGGCTATGACCCCTTTTTCATCAGTATACAGGTGATAGGGGAGATTGGGATTGGGCAGGAAGAGTGGGGAAGAGGACAGCAAAGCTGAATAGAGGTTGTAGAAAGCCTTTTTGACTTCTGTTTCTGAAGAGAGTGGTCCAGTAAGGGTGTCTTTTGTGGCTGTGTAGAGGGGTTTAGCCAGTGAAGCATAGTTGGGGCCCCAGTGCTGGAAGAATCTTGTTAACCCCCAAAAGGATTAGATTTGTTCCCCAGTGGAAGGGGGGCAGAGGTCTCGGAGAAGGCTGAGTCTGTCAATAGTTTGAGCTTTAGTTGTTGGGGTAATCTTTAGACCTAGGTAAGTTACAGAGGTCTGGGTGAGTTGGGCCTTTTGTTGAGATGCTCAGTATCCTTTAGAGCTAAGGAAGTTAAGAAGAATAGTGGTATGTGTCTGAGAGAGAGCTTGTGAGGGGCTGCAGAGCAGAAGGTCATCCACATACTGTAAGAGGACACTAGGGGCCAGAGGGCATGTAGCCAGATCCCAGGCCAGAGCCTGGCCAAATAAATGGGGGCTGTCTCTAAACCCTTGGGGAAGGACTGTCCATGTTAGCTGAGAGGACTGTCGGGTTTCTGGGTCGGTCCATGTGAAAGCAAAGAGGAACTGGCAGTCTGGATGTAAGGGAATAGTGAAAAAGGCATCTTTGAGGTCTATGACAGTAAAGTGAGTCGTATTGCTAGGGATGTCAGAAAGTAAGGTATAAGGATTGGGGACAATTGGATGAGCAGGAATTATGGCCTCATTTATCAGTCGAAGGTCCTGGACCAGTCGGTAGCCGCCAGAAGCTTTCTGTACCGGGAGAACGGGGGTATTTCAGGGTGAAGCCATGGGGACCAGGAGGCCCTGGCCTAAGAGATGGTCTATGATTGGTTTAAGACCTTGTAGGTGAGTCTGAGAGATGGGGAATTGAGGGCGGCTTGGGAAGTGAGAAGGATCATGTAGTTTAATCAGGATGAGGATGTGATGGGTTGCTTCCAGAGGGATTTCAGTGTCCCAGATGGTAGGGTTGACAATTGGAGCCTCAGGGGAGCAGAGGAGGAGTAGGGGCAAGGTGAGAGATTGGGAAAGTGAAAGAGGTAGGTGAATGGTGGCCCTAAGCTTAGCTAAAATGTCTGGCCCTAGCAGGGGAGTGGGGCATGAAGGGATTATCAGGAAAGAGTGTGTGAATAAGAAGTGATCAAGCTGACAGGGCTGTGGTCCAGTCTGCAAGAGTCGTGAAGATGTGCCATCTATACATACCACCAAGACCTGGAAAGGATGCAAGGTGCCACCGAAGGAGGGAAGGACTGAGTAAGTAGTCCCCGTATCTATCAAGAAATTGATAGACTTACCTGCCACTTGAAGCATTACCCTGAGCTTGGCATGGGTTATGGGGGTCCCCGAGTCTGGGCGCTGTAAATCTTCATCATAGGAGAGAAGTTCCAAGGCGGGGTATGGGGAGGAAATGTCCTTTTGGGGGCCCAGACCTCGGCCTGTTAAGGTCGGGGTCTGAGTCGCCTGGGGACAATCACTCACCCAATGTCCTGGTTGTTTGCAACGAGGGCATGGCTTTGTCGGGGGCCGGGGGTTTGGGCATTGGCGGGCCCAGTGGCCCTCATGACCACATTTGAAGCAGGCTCCCGGTGGTGGCTTCTGGGGACCCACCTTTTGTCCCGTGACTGGCCGCAGGGCTGCCACCAGTGCCTGGGTGTGTTTTTCAAGGAGGTCGGCCTGGAGTTTGGCTTTTTGTTTAAGCCTTGCCTTGCGGCTAGCTTCAGCGGTTTCCTCTCAGGCATTGTAAACCTTAAAGGCCATTTTTACCAGGTCTCGGAGGAGAGTCTGAGGCCCATCCTCAGCCTTGGAGAGTTTTTTCTGATGTCTGAAGCTGATTGGGATATAAAACGGTTGGTTAGGGTAGTGACCCTCACCAGAGAATCTGGGGCAATCTGGGTATAGGTGGTGAGAGCCTCTGTCAGCCTGTTAAGAAAGGCTGCTGGGTTTTTATCGGGGCCCTGGGTCACTTCGTCTAGTTTAAGTAGGTTTACTACCTTAAGGGAGGTGGTCTCCATTCCCTCTAATAGGCATTCTATCATGTATTGAATGTTAGCCTTCCCTCTTTGTCCCTCTTGATAGTCCCAGTCTGGGTCTACGTCTGGAAGAGCAGCCACTCCAGGTGGCCGAGCAGGGTCAGCTGGGTTGGCTAGATGCCTCTGGTCTGCTATCTCCCTTGCTTCGGCCCAAATGGCCTTTCTTTCTTCTGGGGTAGTAGTGGACCCCAGGATGACAAATATGTCTTGCCAGGTGAGGGCGCAAGATCAAGATAGCTGGGTGAAGTTTTTGATGTAATTGGAAGAGTTGGCCGAGTAGGAGCCTAGCTGCTGTTCGATATGGGCAAGGTCTTGGAGTGAAAAGGGTACGTGGACGGTGGGTGAGACCCTCTGGACCGGCCACCTGGTGGAGAGGAAGCAGGGGAGCTGGCGGCAGATTGGGAGTGGTCTGCGACCTTGTGTGTGAGCTGACTGGTGAGTCAGAAAGGGAGCCCATGGAGGAAGGGGTGGATATTGAGGTGGAGCCATGGGAACTGTAAGAGGCATAGTCACAGAAGAGTTGGGCTGTGAAAACAGTGATGTGGGGGAGACAATGAGGGGGGAAGGGGTAGCTGGAGAGATGAAGTCAAGGACGAGGCAGGAGGCATAGTGGCAGAAGAGTTGGGCTGTGAGAATGGTGGGTGTTGGGACCTGACCTGAGCCATGACAGGCTCAACAGGCCACACCAGGCCTAAGCCTCAGGTTCTTGTAAGCATGAGTCATAATTCTAGGAAGCCCATCAAGGTCCCCGATGACACCAAGGTCCCCGATGACCCAAGGTTGAATCAATCAAGGTTATGTCAATCAAAGTTATGTCAATCACCATGATGACCCAAGGTTGAGTCAATCACCACACGCCAACTACACTATTGCTCAGACAAAAGACGACCTGTATATAAGCAGCTGTAATTCAGAGCTCGGGGCTATCATCAAGACTCCACTGTGCTGGATGAGACGGGAGCCCTAGCTCGGGCTAGTAATAAAACCCCTTTATGTTTTTGCATTGCTGTAGACGTCTTATTCTCTCAGTTTTGGGGACTCGGACTCTGGGCATAACAGTGGGGGAGGAGACGATGTGGAGGGAGTGGGTGAGGGCGATAGAGGGGAGGTTGGTGTGGGGGAGGTTGGTGAGGCAAAGCATGAAGGAAGGGGTGGATATAGAGATGGTCTTGTTACAGGAGAGCTAGGCTGTGAGGATGATGGGGGAGGGGAGGACATGGAGGGAGTGGGTGAGGGCGACAGAGGGGGGTTGGTAAAGTAGCAGGAACTGGAGTGTAGGGTTGGGGGGCCACTAGGTCTGCCAGAGGCACTGTGAGGGCAGAAGTTTCTGCCTCGGGTGTCTCTGGTTGGGCTGCTGATGGCCTCCCTGGTGATGCAGGGCTAGAGAGATCCATGGTTAGGAGAATTTTAGAAGGGGAACAGCAGGTACATAGGGTGGGACGGGAGCGCAACAGCCAGAAAGCCTGTACGTAGGGTACCTCAGACCATTTTCCCGTCTTCCAGCAGTAATTATCTAAGTCACAGAGGATGTCAAAATCGAAAGTTCTGGTTGGTGGCCATTGTGAGCCATTATCTAAAGAATATTGGGGCCATGCCTCAGAACAAAGGAAGGTTAAGCTCCAGAGATACGTAGAGTTCTGAGGTTGGCAATTAAACATTTTAGTGGGTAGACCAGGGCCGGTCCAGCTTGGAGGCAGCCGCCCCCATGGTGAATATGAAACGAAGGTCCTGGACCAATCATTAATGGGGCTGGGAGTAGTCCGGTCAGCCGTCCCTGAACGGGCCATCAACCCAGTGAGGAGAAGGCCGCTCAGCCAAGATGGACGTCTCCAAATTGACAGGCAGCCAGGAATAGCAAGCCTGGCTTGCGGAGGAGGGGTCCGGACACGGCCGTGATTTACCAGAACTTGAACACCCTAGGCATAATTGCCACGGGAGCAACAACCCCCAGAGCCCGACCAATGGAACTTACCCCGTATCCTGCCAGATGATTGAATGGTCCGGGAGGGGTGACGGGGTGACTTGGTCCGGTGTGGGCCAGACCCGAGGGGGCCGCAAATCCCACTTGTCGAGGGATGGGCCCGTGCGTCGGGCCCCACGTTGAGCACCAAATGTTAGGTAAAAGACGACCAGCACACCAAAAGATTGTCTAACAGGCTTTTATGGCGAAGCACTTCTGGGTGGGGTTCCCAGACCTGAACGAGGCAGGTCGAGGAAGTCCGCGCCTGGACTGTGTTAGAAGTTTGTTTATATATGCATGTTGCAAGAGATGGCCAGAATAATGGATGGGGGTTTGGATAGGTTGCCAGGTTGCAGCGTCGCGGGCTGATAGGTTTTTCTATGCAGCTGGGGCGGGGCAGCTTTAGCTGGTGAAGTGTGCTGTCATTGGTCCTCTGGGGTCTGGGAGGCTCCTTCCATTAGGGACTTCCGCTGCCGGCCGGGGAGGGAAGGGGCAGCCTGTTATGGCCCCCGGGGTCCGACCTTACACATATGGTCGCAGAGTTGGACACGACTGAGTGACTGGACTGAACTGAACTCAAGAAGAAGCCAGTCTATATGGAGCGAGGTGAGTGAGAAGGGCTCATAGAGATCAGATCAGAGAGGCATGAAGGAACTAGATCATATAGGGCTTTCAATGCCAGGGAAGAGGTGTACTGGAGATCTACTGGTGAGCTTTGAGCTTTATGTGTTTATTCATTATTGATGCAAGAGAGTTCCAGAAAAACATCTATTTATGCTTTATTGACTATGACAAAGCCTTTGACTGTGTGGATCACAATAAACTGTGGACAATTCTGAAAGAGATGGAAATACCAGACCACCTGACCTGCCTCTTGAGAAACCTATATGCAGGTCAGGAAGCAACAGTTAGAACTGGACATGGAACAACAGACTGGTTCCAAANGGAGAAGGGGACGACAGAGGATGAGATGGCTGGATGGCATCACCGACTTGATGGACATGAGTTTGGGTGAACTCTGGGAGTTGATGATGGACAGGGAGGCCTGGCGTGCTGCAATTCACGGGGTCGCAAAGAGTTGGACAAGACTGAGTGACTGAACTGAGCTGACTGACTGATGCAAACTAAGATAATTCTACTCATAAAATATTGTGAGTTATGGCAAACACTATTTTTGATGAAATATTAATTTTATTATGGACCATGTCTCTTGAGAAATATAGAATCTTCACTCCTTGGCTAACAGTCTCATTTAAACATTCTGGAAGCCTCCATTTGTGTTCTAAAGCTGAGAGTACAAGTTCTAGATCTACTTCGAATAGCTGTGGCAGCCACAGAGAACTTTGTTCACTTAGTGGCCACTTAAAGTCCACTTAGTTGACTTTAGATGGGTCTGCAAAATTAAATCCAGATGGCTGTAGAGGATACACTTCTGATGGTTTTGCTTAGATCAAGTCCTTTCTGGAATGAAGGCCTTGAGAACTGTCCAACCCGGAAATGCCACACCAAAATCCTCTGTGCTCTACCTTACAGCACACACTGTACCTTCTGCAGGCTCCATTTCATCAGTACATCTTTACTGAGCTCTCATTGTATTCTAGGCAACTCCTTGGGAACTAGGGAGACAGTGAAGAAGCATATAAATACTGTTCTGTTGGAGCTAGTATTTCATTAGGGAGAGCCAAGTGGTATAAAGGAAAATTAAAATGAACAGAAACAGCCCCCAATTTTCTGCTAGCAATTACTCTTTCAGGAAAATGAACCCAGTTCATGTGACAATTCCTAGAGGAGGAGAGGACTATTTTAAACGAGGGGGGTGTGCACTTCACGTATAGCCTCTCTGAAGGACTGAAGCTGGGAATACATGAGATGAAGTATCTAGCTCCTACCCCTACCCCAGAATCAGCTGTTCTGGTTAAAATGAAAGAATAGGTGTAATCAGAGCACCCACCAGGGAACACTCACATTTGTTTTCTAAGTTCTCTTCTAAGTCTCCTTTATAACGTTTGAAACAACAATTGGGATGCCACTAGATTAACAAGATTGCAAGACTATTTCTGCCATTGATGTGCTGAGATCAGAAGCCTGGTAGGGCCCCCTTGGTCAGGCTCCTCCAGCAATTTGCTGCAGGGCACCTTTAGTCATCTGTACTATCCTTTAAACCTGACTGTTTGCTTGAGGGGAATGAGATGCAATGATGACAACCTGCGTAAAGATCCTGTTCAAAAAATCCTTAAATACTACTGAAGAGACTGCTTAACAAATCCTAAAAGATAATGCTGTTGAATAATGTATTTGCAAGCACAAAAGACAAAAAGAAAATTCTGGCATAAACATATATAATTTTTGGATATTCTAAATATACTTTTTATACATTTTAATATATTCTGAATATACCCTTTTTTTTTTTTTTTTGTTTTTACTTCACAGTTTGATTGCACTGGGGCTTCCCTGATACCTCAGTTGGTAAAGAATCCACCTGCAATGCAGGAGACCCTGGTTCCATTCCTGGGTCGGGAAGATCTGCTGGAGAAAGGATAGGCTACCCACTTCAGTATTCTTGAGCTTCCCTTGTGGCTCAGCTAATAAAGAATCTGCCTGTAATGCAGGAGACCTGGGTTCAACCCCTGGGTTTGGATAGATCCCCTGAATAAGTTAAAGGCTACCCACTCCAGTATTCTGGCCTGGAGAATTCCATGAACTGTATACTCCATGGAGTCTACAAAAAGTTGAACATGACTGAGAAACTTTCACTTTCTTTCTTTTGATTGTATTGGGTGGAACAGTTTCAGTGACTGTCAGCTAAGGCCTACTTGGTCCCCAAACAAGAATCAATGTGAACTGTTAAAAAGAGCATGGCTGATCTCAGAAGCTAAGTAGGGTTGGGCCTGGTTAGTATTTGGATGGGAGAAAGAGAATAGCTGTGTGACAGACCTGAGTTAAGCCTTAAAGATACTTACACATTATATGACTGTGGGAAACATATGAATCTCTTTAAACCTGTTTTCTCATTTGTAAAATGGTGATGATTTTATCTACAGCATGGGATTATTATAAAGATCAGAGGTAATGGCCATACAAAACTGATTACCAAACTTGACTCATAAAAGTCACTCCACAAACGATAGTCATTGTAAATAATATTATTAAAATCAATACTGGTTATTGACTAAACTTCTTGATCACTTTCTCTTGATGGCCTTTGATACTTGGCAATTGAGGATCTGCAAGAATATCACATATGATCCAACTCTGATAAAGCACCGTAAAGGCACATCTGCAAAAACTGGAAATATGTAATTGAATGACTGACTGTAGAGCCCTGTATATTGGTTCTTCTTAAAGACACCTATGATTCCCACCCCCATCAAGTCTCATTGTAAGACCAGCCCAGTTGGAATCACTCACTGGACATATTTCCTTATTTCTTGGATATTATACTGAATTATCTATTCAAGTTATTGTGCTTTGACATGAATTTAAGGTAAAAACACTTAGAGTAAAAATATATTCTTAGCATTGCACATAATTGATTCAAGCTGTTATTGGGTCAGAAAGAATGACATGGGCCTCCCCTTGTTAGATTTGTTCTGAGAAAAGGGATCTCAGAAATGTTTTGGAGTATTTGCTGTCATTCCTCTAAGGGTCAATTGCAACACTTTTTAAATGCCTCAGTCACTAACTTCTCACCATGGGACTCTTCAAAAGGAACTTGCATGCTTTATATCTGAAATTAAAAGTTTGACTAAGTAATTACTATATAATCACCATGCATTGGCCTTTTACTGTGTACCAGGTCTGTGCTAAGTGCTCCATTTTAGTCGTAATCTCATTTAATCCTCATAGCAACCTTATGGGGTATGGACTATTATTATCCCTATTTCATAGAGGAGAATACTGAGCATCAAAGATTTGAGATGACTTTGCTAAAGGTCACAGTTAATAGCTCATCAGGGGTGGAACAAATATTTGTCTATTCACTTTGATATTAAAGCTCAGGAAAAAAAAAAAAAAACAATTGGTTAAGCAATAGGTTTTCAGTGGTTTGATTTTATCTATATCAATTCTGCAGATTCTTGAAAGGATTGTAGAAGGCATATTGAAAGCTTCAACTTTCTGAGAAGTGAAGTGAGGACATGTAATTGCAGGATGATGGAGTCTGGGACCTAGTAAATGTACCCAGTGGACAAAATGTGTTCTTCCACTGCATCTTGGTTGAAAAGATGTCAAGTTGATTTGTGAACTCTAAAATTTCTCACAATTTCTCTAGAGACCTGGTACAAAATCTAGGTTCTGTCTAAAGAAAAAAGATAGAATGAGGATATTAAAAATCAGAGAAACCACAATAGACTGAAAAGTAAATATTAATACATTGAAAAAGAAGGAAATAAAAAGTAGATATTCTCTATATAAATCTAAAATTGCACTTGGTCAAAAGTTACTGATAAGGGCTTCATTATGGACTGCCCATGGAGGTGATTCAGCAATGTCACCTGAGAAATGTGTCAAATGTTTTTCTAATACATTATATATTTCAGTGGGGCTGAGAATAATTTTATAGAGGTGTATGTATGCTTGTGCTCAGTCATGTCCGACTTTGTGATCCCATGTACTGTAGCCCATAAGGCTCCTCTGTCTTTGGAATTTTCCAGGCAAGAACACTAGAGAGGGTTAACATTTCCTACTCCAGGGATCTTCACGACCAAGGAGAATAATTCACTTCAGTTTAGTCACTTAGTTGTGTTTGACTCTTTGCAATCCCATGGGTTGCAGCAGGCAGTCCTTGTTCATCACCAACTCCAAGAGCTTGCTCAAACATGTCCATCAAGTCAGTGATACCATCCAACCATCTTACTCTCTGTGGTCCTCTTCCCCTCCTGCCTTCAATCTTTTCTAGCATCAGGGTCTTTTCCATTGAGTCAGTTCTTCGCATCAGGTGGCCAAAGTATTGGAGTTTCAGCTTCAGCATCAGTCCTTCCAATGTATATTCAGGACTGATTTCCTTTAGGATGCACTGGTTGGATCTCCTTGCAGTCCAAGGGACTGTCAAGAGTCTTATCCAGCACCACAGTTCAAAAATACCAATTCTTCGGTGCTCAGCCTTCTTTATAGTCCAACTCTCACATCCATACTTGACTCCCAGGAAAAACATAGCTTTGACTTTGTTGGCAAAGTAATGTCTCTGCTTTTTAATATGCTGTCTAGGTTGGTCATAACTTCCCTTCCAAGGAGTAAGCGTCTTTTAATTTCATGGCTGAAGTCACCATCTGCAGTGATTTTGGAGCCAATAAATAAATAAAGAAAGAAAGAAATAAAGTATGTCACTGTTTCCATTGTTTCCCCATCTATTTGCCATGAACTGAAGGCACCAGATGCCATGATCTTAGTTTTTTGAATGCTGACTTTTAAGCCAGCTTTTTCACTCTCCTCTTTCACTTTCATCAAGAGGCTCTTTAGTTTCTCTTCACTTTCTGCCATAAGGTTGGTATTATATGCATATCTGAGGTTATTGCTATTTCTCCCAGCAATCTTGATTCCAGCTTGTGCTTCATCCAGCCTGGCATTTCAGATGATGTACTCTGCATATAAGTTAAATAAGCAGGGTGACAATATACAACATTGACATACTCCTTTCCCAATTTGGAACCAGTCTGCTGTTCCATATACAGTTTTAACTGTTGCTTCTTGAACTGCATACAGGTTTCTCAGAAAGCAGGTCAGGTAATCTTGTATTTAAGAATTTTCCAGTTTATTGTGATCCATACACTCAAAGGCTTTAGCATAGTCAATGAAGCAGATGGTTTTCTGGAATTCTCTTGCTTTT
>SJYQ01013108.1:18867-30122 GCA_006410935.1 Redunca redunca
AAAAAAAAAAAAAACTGAAAGTCAGCAAAAGGAAGGAAATAATAAAAATCAGAGGGGAAATAAATAAAAATTAAAGAATGGCAGAAAAGCCAAGATCTGATTCTTTGAAAAAATAAGCAAGTTTGACAAACCTCTGGCCAGATTCATCAAGAAGAAAAGAGAACAGAAAAAAGAATTAAGCAATGAAAAAAGGAGACATAACAACTGATACCACAGAAACACAAAGAACCATAAAACAGCACTATGAACAGTTATATGCCAACAAAATTGACAACCTAGAAGAAAAGGACAAGTTTCTAGAAACATACAGCCCACCAAAACTGAATCAAGAAGGAAATGATAATTTGAACAGACAGATCACTGGAGGTGAAATAGAATCTGCAATTTTAAAACTTTTTACAAACATAAGTCCAGGATCAGATGGCTTCACAGGTGAATTTTACCAAATATACAAAGAACTTATACCAATCCTTTACTAACTCTTCCAAAAAGTTGAAGAGGAGGAAACACTCTCAATGACATTCTATTAAGCCACTATCATCTTGATACCAAAACCAGACAGAGACACCACCAAAAAGAAAATTAAAGGACAATATCTTTGATGAATACAGATGACAAAATTCTCCGCAAAATATTAACAAACTGAATCCAACAACATATAAAAAAGATCATATAGCATGACCAAGTAGGATTCATCCCAAGTTCACAAGGATGGTTCAAAATATGCAAATAAATCAACATGATATACTGCATAAACAAAAAACAAAAACTATATGATCATCTCAATAGATGCAGAAAAATCATTTGAAAAAAAATTCAACATCCCAATAGATGCAGAAAAATCATTTGAAAAAAAAATCAACATCCATTCATGATTAATACTCTTAACAAAGTGGGTATAGGAGGAATATATCTCAAAATAGTAAAAGATATTTGTGACAAATCCACTGCCAGTATAATACTCAAAGGTGAAAAGTCGAAAGCTTTCCCTCTAAAATCTGGAACAAGACAAGGACGCCTACTCTCAACACTTTTCGTCAACCTAATATTAGAAGTTCTAGGTACAGCAATCAGGCAAGAAAAAACAATAAAAGGTTTACAAATGGGAAGTGAAGTGGTAAAATTGCCATGCAGGTGATATGTTACTACATACTGCTGCTGCTGCTGCTAAGTCGCTTCAGTCATGTCAAACTCTCTGCGACCCCATAGACTGCAGCCCATTACGCTCCTCTGTCCCTGGGATTCTCCAGGCAAGAATACTGGACTGAGTGCCATTTGCTTCTCTAATGCATGAAAGTGAAAAGTGAAAGTGAAGTCGCTCAGTCGTGCCCGACTCTTAATGACCCCATGTACTGCAGCCTAGTAGATTCCTCCGTCCATGGGATTTTCCAGGCAAGAGTACTGGAGTGAGTTGCCATTGCTTTCTCCATTACTACATACAGAAAACCTTAAAGATTCCACACAAAAACCACTAGAAATGATAAATTAATTCAGCAAGGTAGCAGAATATAAAATTGACATACAGAAATTGGTTTTTCTTTACACCAACAATAAAATATCAGAAAATGAATGTAAAAAAACCAATAACTTTAAAAATCACATCCCACAAAATAAAATACTTAGGAATAAACCTTACCAGGGAGGTGAAAAACTTATATGCTGAGAACTACAACACATTAAAAAAAGGAAATTGAAGATTCAAAGGATCAAAATGACATCTTATGCTTTTGGATTACAAGAATATTCTTAAAATGCCCGTACTACCCAAGGCAGTCTACAGATTTAATGAGAACCCTCTCAAATTACCAATGACCTATTTCACAGAACTAGAATAATCCTAAAATTCATATAGAACCATAAAAGACCCAGAATTGCCAAAGCAATCTTGGAGAAAAAGAACAAAGCAGGAGTCATTATCCTCCCAGACTTCAGACAGTACTACAAAGCTACAGTAATCATAACCATGTGGTATTGGTACAAAAACAGACACATGGATCAATGGAACAGAATAGAGAGCCTAGAAATAAATTTACACACCTACAGTCAATTATTCTGTGACAAAGGAGGCAAGAATATACAATGGGAGAAAGACAGTTTGTTCAACAAGTGCTTTTGGGAAAGCTGGCAGCTGCGTTTAAATCAATAAAGTTTGAACACACCCTCTCACCATACACATAAATCAATTCAAAATGGATTAAAGACTTAAACATACAAAATTCCTAGAAGAGAACACAGGTAAAACATTCTCTGACATAAATTGTACCAATGTTTTCTTAGGTCATTTTCCCAAGACGATAGTAATAAAAACAAAATAAACACATGGGACATAATCAAACTTACAAGCTTTTGCATAACAAAGGAAACCATAAGCAAAATGAAAAGACAACCTATAGAATGGGAGAAAATATTTGTAAATGATGCAGCCAACAAGGGTTTAATTTCAAAAATATACAAACAGCTCATACAACTCAACAACAAATAAACAACTCAATGGGAAAATGGGCAGAAGACCTAAAGACACTTCTCCAAAGAAGACATAGAGATGGCCAACAGACACATTAAAAGAGGCTCAATATCACTAATTACTAGATAAATGCAAATCAAAACTATAATGAGGTACTCCCTCACACTGTTCAGAATGTGCATGCGTGATTTTCCTATGCATGCAAAGTTGCTTTAGTCATGTCTGACTCTGTGCAGTTCTATGGACTATAGCCTGCTAAGCTCCTCTGCCCATGAGATTCTCCAGGCAAGAATATTGGAGTGGGTTGCCATGCCCTTCTCCAGAGGATCTTCCCGACCCAGGGATTGAACTCAGATCTCCTGCATTACAGGCAGATTCTTTACTATCTTAGCAAATGCTGGAGAAGGTATGGAGAAAAAAGAACCTTCCTACACTGTTAGTAGGAATGTAAATTGACACAGCCACTGTGGAAAACAATATGGAGGTTCCTCAGAAAACTAAGATTTGGGGGCCATCAGTTTAGTTCAGTTGCTCAGTCATGTCCGACTCTTTGCAACCCCATGGACTGCAGCACGCCAGGCCTCCCTGTCCATTACCAACTCCCAGAGTTTACGAAAACTCATGTCCATTGAGTTGGTGATGCCATCCAACCATCTCATCCTGTCATCCCCTTCTCCCACCTTCAATTTTTCCTGGCATTGGGGTCCTTTACAATGAATCGGTTCTTCACATGAAGTGGCCAAAGTATTGGAGTTTCAGTTTCAGCATCAGTCCTTCCAATGAATATTCAGGATTGATTTCCTTTAGGATGGACTGGTTGTATCTCCTTGCAGTCCAAGGGACTCTCAAGAATCTTCTCCAACACCACAATTCAAAAGCATCAATTCTTTGGCACTCAGCTTTCTTTTGTAGTCCAACTGTCACATCCATACATGACTACTGGAAAAAACATAGCCTTGACTAGACGGACCTTAGTCAGCAGAGTAATGTCTCTGCTTTTTAATATGCTATCTAAGTTGGTCATAATTTTTCTTCCAAGGAGTAAGTGTCTTTTAATTTCATGGCTGCCGTCACCACCTGCAGTGATTTTGGAGCCCAAAATAATAAAGTCCATCACTCTTTCCATTGTTTCTGTATCTATTTCCCATGAAACGATGGGACCAGATGCCATTAGTTTTCTGAATGGTGAGTTTTAAGCCAACTTCTTCACTCTCCTCCTTCACTTTCATTAAGAGACCCTTTAGTTCTTTGCTTTCTGCCATAAGCATGGTGTCATCTGCATATTTGAGTTTGTTAATATTTCTTCCAGCAATCTTGATTCCAGTTTGTGTTCATCCAGTCCAGTGTTTCTCATCATGTACTCTGCATATAAGTTAAATAAGCAGGGTGATTATATCCAGCCTTGATGTACTCCTTTACTGATTTGCAACCAGTCTCTTGTTCCATGTCCAGTTCTACGTATTGCTTTTTGATCTGCATACAGATCTCTCAGGAGGGAAGTCATGTGGTCTGGTATCCCCATCTCTTTAGAATTTTCCACAGTTTGTTGTGATCCACACAGTCAAAGGCTTTGCCATAGTCAATAAAACAGAAATTGATGTTTTGCTGGAATTCTCTTGCATTTTCCATAATCCAGCAGATGTTGGCAATTTGACCTATGGTTCCTCTGCCTTTTCTAAAACCAGCTTGAACATCTGGAATTTCACAGTTCACGTATTGCTGAAGCCTGGCTTGGAGAATTTTGAGCATTACTTTGCTAGCTTGTGAAAGTGAAAGTGAAGTTGCTCAGTCATGCCCAACCCTTTGTGACTCCGTGGATAGTAGCCTGCACCAAGCTCCTCCATCCATGGGATTTTCAAGGCAAGAGTACTGGAGTGGGTTGCCATTTCCTTCTCCAGGGAATCTCCCCAACCCAGGGATCGAACCCAGGTCTCTCACATTGTAGACAGATGCTTTACCATCTGAGCCACCAGCCTGTGAGGTGAATGCAATTGTGTGGTAGTTTGAGCATTCTTTGGCATTGCCTTTCTTTTGGATTGGAATGAAAACTGACCTTTTCCAGTCCTGTGGCCACTGCTAAGTTTTCCAAATTTGCTGGCATATTGAGTGGAGCACTTTCACAGCATTTTAGGATTTGAAATGGCTCAACTGGAATTCCATCACCTCCACTAGCTTTGTTCATAGTGATGCTTCCTAAGGCGCACTTGACTTTGCATTCCTGGGTGTCTGGCTCTAGGTGAGTGATCACACCATCGTGATTATCTGTATCATGAAGATCTTTTTTGCATAGTTCTGTGCATTCTTACCACCTCTTCTTGATATCTTCTGCTTCTGCTATGTCCATACCACTTCTATCCTTTGTCCATACCATTTCTATCCTTTATTGTGCCCATCTTTGCATAAAAATTTTCCTTGGTATCTCTAATTTTCTTAAAGACATTTCTAGTAGTCTTTTTCTATTCTATCTTTTCCCTCTATTTCTTTGCATTGATCACTGAGGAATGCTTTCTTATCCCTCCTTACTATTCTTCATAACTCTTCATTTAAATGGATTTATCTTTCCTTTTCTCCTTTGCCTTTCACTTCTCTTCTTTTCATAGCTGTTTGTAAGGCCTCCTGAGACAACCATTTTGCCTTTTTGCCTTATTTTTCTTGGGGATGGTCTTGATCACTGCCTCCTGTACAGTGTCACAAACCTCCATCCATAGTTCTTCAGGCAGTAGTAGAACACTACTCAGCTGTAAAAAAGAATTTATATATATTTGTACAACCAAGTCACTTTGCTGTACAGTGTGTATGTGTGCATATACTTAGTTGTGTTGGACTCTTTTCAGCCCCATGGACTGTAGGCCATCAGGCTCCTCTGCCCGTGGAATTTTCCAGGCAAGAATTACTTGAGTGGGTTGCTGCCGGGAGCCAGCATGGGGAATCCCGCCTGTGGCAAAGGTCATGAGGAAGAGGCCTGACAGGCAAAGGTGAGATCAGGCCTCGAGGGAACCCCCTGACCTTCTCAAGCATCCACCCTCAAAATAGAGTCTGTCCACCTTATTGCATTATGCCTTTCACCAACTCTCCTGACATTAACAGGGGGCTATCCCCCACCACCTTTCTCTGAAAAGAGTTAACTTAGAGCTCCAGTTAATAAGTCTCCTGGGCGTAACAAGAGTGTTTGAGTCCAAAAACTCCTCTGATGGCTCTCTAGCCTGCCTGACCTGTTTATCCGGCCTCTTACAACCACACATGTGATTGTTCACAGCCTCCCAACCGTGAGAGGCATGAGACGCTCTAAACTTTCTAAATGCAGAGTCTTTTGAAAAGTTAGAAATTATTAGTGTAGTATTAGTGGGTTGTTAGAAATATACTGGTGGAGGGTTTCATTGTTGAGCCAATATTTGCTGCTAAGTCTCCATATCACTTGTCCCTTATATACATTAATTGATATAACTGGCATATGGGAAAAATAAGTAATAACTTTTGATATTAATCACATTAGACCTTAGGTTAGTAAATTCTTTTCTTGATTATAGCCCACTGCACCTTTGCCCTGTAGGAATGCAACTTTATCTGGTGCCTTCAGAGGGTGGCGCCTGGTTTAAGAAAAATCACCCTTGGAAAAAACAAGTTTTCTGATTGACCATTATCAGAAAGAAAGGGTCATAAAATGTTAGCAGGCCCCCTGGCCAGAAGATGATGTAAAACCAGCTAAGACCTTTGTATGCATGCATAAAGAGTGCCTGGTCTCAATAAGGGTCAGGTCTGTTGACCCTGCATGACTTTGTATTTTCCGTTTATCTCTATGTACAACTTAAAGTATAAAAGCTTTCCTGAAAAATAAAGAGATGGACCAGTTCCTGGAAAGACTGGTTTCCCCTGTGTCTTCTTTTCTTTCTCTCCTTTTCAGGCTAATTCCCGTCTGGATCACAGAGGCTAGCCATGTCTACTTATTTGCCTGGGCTTCTAAGACCTGAACAGGAAGGCGCTCTGTGTCTTCACTCCCTCAGGAGACTGGAAGGGTGCCTGCGGCCTACACAAATGGTGCAAGTCCCTTGTCTTGGGGCTTTATTGGCTTCCTGTGTAAACCAAGGAATTTCAGCCTCTTTTCTCCTCTATTTTCTCCACTACACTATTCTTTCCTAATCTCTCTTTATGTCTCTAAATAAATAAATCTCTCCTTGCCGATGCCGTCCCCGCTTTGGATACCCTGGATCCACTGGGGCTGGACCCCAGCAGGTTGCCATTTCCTTCTCCAGGGGATCTTCCTGACCCAGGGATCAAACCCATGTTTTGCTTCTCCTGCATTAGCAGATTCTTTACCATTTTTGTTACCAGTAATTGACACAATACTACTTCAGGAAAAAAATAATTAAAAAAAAAAAAAAAAACNGCATACTCTCACTTTTCTCTAAACCCAGAATCTAACCAAAATATCATGTACATGAGAGGGGCTCAATATTTGTTGGAATCATGTTGAAATGGTCAAAGTAACATTTGTGTAACATCTCTCCTAGAGTCTGAGTAAGTGCTTGGCAAGTTAAAATTTTGTCTAAACTAAAATGTTGTCTCATTTTTAGAATGAGACAACATAATGCCTCCTCCAGGGGATCATCCCAACCCAGTAATTGAACCCAGGTCTCCCACACTGTAGGCAGATTCTTTACCATCTGAGTCACCAGGGAAGCCCTAACTATCCTAGAGTCTGAGTAAGTGCTTGGCAGATTAAATCAGTGCAGCTTAGAATGAGACAACATAATGATAAAGACATAATTTTCCAAGTACTTATTAGGAATTCTAATATTCTTGCATCTTGATCCAGGTGGTGTCTTCCAGAGACATAAAGCATAACGCATCCTCAATATCCCTATCCTTATGGCACAATGATCAGCTTTCTAACTGTTTTGTATTGGATACTACATGGTCTAAGAAGCCAAATGAGTCAAGTACATCATGATTACATATACAGGTCCTGTCCTACATGGCAGAGGGGAGGAAGCCACTTCCTATGGAATGCAATCCATGCATTTCACTCATGTCATGAGGTTTAGCTGAATTTTTCTTGGAACATCATTGAACAGATTGGATTAGATAGTACCAGTGGAGAGCATAAAAGTTCTCCATGAGAACTTCCCCAAACTTTCCCCATTTACTTTAACTTCTCATTAATCTCATGATTAATGAGATAAACTTCCCTTATCTCATCCTCAGAAAATCTGGACTGAGATTTAAGGATATTTGGATTCCTTCCTTTTTTTCTCTCCCTCTACCTCCCTCCCTCTCTCTTGGACTTTAACATCTTCAGTCTTTAATCAATGCCTTCCCTGATGGCTCAGAGGGTAAAGTGTCTACCTGCAATGTGGGAGACCTGGGTTCAATTCCTGGGTCGGGAAGATCCCTTGGAGAAGGAAATGGCAACCCATTCCAGTACTCTTGCCTGGAAAATCCCATGGATGGAGAAGCTTGGTAGACAACAGTCCATGGGATTGCTAAGAGTCGGACATGAATGAGCAACTTCACTTTCACTTTCATATCAATACCACAGAAAGACTAAGATAAATAAGTCATATTAAGCTACAGAAAGCACTTTCTGAGCCCTGAAAGATTAATTTACACCCCTCTACGATACTTTGTTGATTGCAGTCATGGACACAGAGTGAACAGACATGTGTCTCATAGCCCAGCAGCAAGGTAATTGCCAAAGCAAGAGACTTCTCCTTGGGAGACTGCATATCCCTGTGACCAAAGGGGCATTCAAGTGCCTGCTGTGCCCTTCATTCCTCTCACACTCCAGAGGAGTATATGCTCCCATTTTCCTTAGGTCTCAGTGCTCTTTTACATGACAACAGGACAAGTACCCCCACAATGTTTTCTTATAATTCTAGATAAAGAATCATCATCATCAATCTTAATTTGTATATGTGGATAATCAAGCTCATAAAGTCAAAGTTAACAAAGTATATATTAAAAAATCAAGCTAAGTAACTTGCCAAAGGCCCAATCAGTTCAATTCAGTTCAGTTCAATTGCTCAGTCATGTCCGACTCTTTGCGACCCCATGAATTGAAGCACACCAGGCCTCCGTGTCCATCATCAACTCCCAGAGGTCACTCAGACTCACGTCCATCGAGTCAGTGATGCCATCAAGCCATCTCATCCTCTGTCCTCCCCTTCTCCTCCTGCCCCCAATCCCTCCCAGGATCAGAGTCTTCCAATGAGTCAACTCTTCACATGAGGTAGCCAAAGTACTGGAGTTTCAGCTTTAGCATCATTCCTTCCAAAGAAATCCCAGGGCTGATCTCCTTCAGAATGGACTGGTTGGATCTCCTTGCAGTCCAAGGGACTCTCAAAAGTCTTCTCCAACACCAAAGGCCCAAACTCATCACCAAACCAAGGCACATGCAACTGCAGAGTCCTTGGTCTCAACATAGAGATATCTACTCCTTATTGCGGAATCTCTTCTTCTATCTATTTTATGCCACTTGTCATACAAGCGGCACTTTAGGAACCAAATTGTGGTAGACATTTTTAGTGTAAGTATGTCAACTGGATTTTCTACTTAATGTTTGTATAAGATTTCCTATAAATGGCCCTCGGGCTTCCCTGGTGGCTCAGAGGTTAAAGCATGTGCCTGGAATGCAGGAGACCCGGGTTCGATCCCTGGGTCGGGAAGATCCACTGGAGAAGGAAATGACAACCCACTCCAGTACTCTTGCCTGGAGAATCCCATGGAGGGGGGACCCTTAGAAAGCATCACTATGAACAAAACTAGTGGAGGTGATGGAATTCCAGTTGAGCTGTTTCAAATCCTGAAAGATGATACTGTGAAAGTGCTTCACTCAATGTGCCAGCAAATTTTGAAAACTCAGCAGTGGCCACAGGACTGGAAAAGGTCAGTGTTCATTCCAATTCCAAAGAAAGGCAATGCCAAAGAATGCTCAAACTACCGCACACTTGCAGTCATCTCACATGCTATTAAAGCAATGCTCAAAATTCTCCAAGCCAGGTTTCAGCAATACATGAACCATGAACTCCCTGATGTTCAAGCTGGTTTTAGAAATGGCAGAGGAACCAGAGATCAAATTGCCAACATCTGCCGGATCATGGAAAAAGCAAGAATGTTCCAGAAAAACATCTATTTCTGCGTTATTGACTACTCCAAAGCCTTTGACTGTGTGGATCACAATAAACTGTAGAAAATTCTAAAAGAGATGGGAATACCAGAACACCTGACCTGCCTCTTGAGAAATCTGTATGCAGGTGAGGAAGCAACAGTTAGAACTGGACATGGAACGACAAACTGGTTCCAAATAGGAAAAGGAGTATGTCAAGGATGTATATGGTCACCCTGCTTATTGAACTTCTATGCAGAGTACATCATGAGAAACACCTGACTGGAAGAAACACAAGCTGGAATCAAGACTGCCGGGAGAAATATCAATAACCTCAGATATGCAGATGACACCACCCTTATGGCAGAAAGCGAAGAGGAGCTAAAAAGCCTCTTGATTAAAGTGAAAGAGGAGAGTGAAAAAGTTGGCTTAAAGCTCAACATTCAGAAAATGAAGATTATGGCATCCGGTCCCATCACTTCATGGGAAGTAGATGGGGAAACAGTGGAAACAGTGCCAGACTTTATCTTTTGGGGCTCCAAAATCCCTGCAGATGGTGACTGCAGCCATGAAACTAAAAGACAATTACTCCTTGGAAGAAAAGTTATGACCAACCTAGATAGCATATTCAAAAGCAGAGACATTACTTTGCCAACAAAGGTCCGTCTAGTCAAGGCTATGGTTTTTCCTGTGGTCATGTATGGATGTGAAGAAGGCCGAGCGCCAAAGAATTGATGCTTTTGAACTGTGGTGTTGGAGAAGACTCTTGAGAGTTCCTTGGACTGCAAGGAGATCCAACCAGTCCATTCTGAAGGAGATCAACCCTGGGATTTCTTTGGAAGGAATGATGCTAAAGCTGAAGCTCCAGTACTTTGGCCACCTCATGAGAAGACTTGACTCATTGGAAAAGACTCTGATCCTGGGAGGGATTGGGGGCAGGAGGAGAAGGGGACGACCCAGGATGAGATGGCTGGATGGCATCACGGACTCGATGGACGTGAGTGTGAGTGAACTCTGGGAGATGGTGATGGACAGGGAGTCCTGGCGTGCTGCAATTCATGGCGTCGCAAAGAGTTGGACTAGACTGAGTGACTGAATTGAACTGAACTGATAAATGGCCCCATTATTTTAGGTCCTGTAGATGGTCCCATTATTTTAGGTATCTCACAGCCAACTGAAAGATAATGAAGAAGTTGATTTCAGCAAATATATGTGAAATATTTTTTTTTATTATGTGTCTGTCAGCTACAAAAATTATCCATGGACTATAGCCTGATTCAGATTGAAAGTCCTGTTTGGGTGCCACAGTCATGATGCTACTTAGAAATGATCTTTCAGGGTATTTTGTCATATGCCTGCTTGCCATTTTCCATAGAAGGGAGTCATTTCACAGAAACTGTACCCATAAGAACACACAGATTATAATACATTCTGAGTCAGGTTTGGCTTCCTTTCATGTTGGTGCCTCCAGGATTGCATATTTTAAGAAAATCTGTAGTGTTGGGAGTTATTCTAAAATGTTCCTTCTCCCTTACCTACCATATCATGTCTAGTAGTTTTTACTTCCTAAATTCCTAATTCATCCTTTCGTGTACATCCTAGGCCTCATCATCTCTCTTCTGGAACACCAAAACTGCTGCCTAGATGGTCTCAGGGTTTCCATGATTGTTACCTCTTCAATTTGAACTC
>SJYQ01013114.1:0-18095 GCA_006410935.1 Redunca redunca
AAAAAAAGCATCCAGACACTGTCCTTATACCTTCCTCAAAAATAAACTCAAAATGGATCATAGAACTAAGTGTAAAACAGAACTCTAAAACTCCTGGAAGTTCCCTGGCTTCCAGCATCCCAGCATGTGAACCCCAGCTCTTCACAGTCAGCCTCCAGACAGTTTTGCTTTCTGCTCTGGCCTTTTGCCCATAGCCTCCAGCTCCTGGGCCCCAATACTTTGACCTGCATGCAACAGATCCATGGCTGAAAGCAGGAAACTTGACGTGACAGGCGCCAAACAGAACACCAGAATGTGGCTGGCTGGTCAGGGCTCTTTGATATCTGTCACTGCAATGGGCTAAGGCCCCTGAAAGAAGTGAAGTTGGAAAACTGTGGATTTCCAAAAATCAAGGAAGGACCAAGGTGTCATTTACTTTGAATGAGGATCTTGCAAATACTTATGATATTGGCAGAAAAATAGCTTCAGTCAGTGCTCCTAGAAAACATGCATTTATCTTGCAAAGTGTTGGAGGACAGACATTAACAGGGTTTACTCAGAGCTCATCAGATAAGCTTTCACTGGAAGGAGTAGTGGTACAAAGAGCTGGATGCTGACCCGCTGCAGCGATTCAAGAGATTACAAATAGAAGAATCTTCCAGTCCCGTAAGGCTACCACAGGACCTGGACAAAGTTGTGACAACCAAAATTACAACCTTGTTGCTAATCATCAATACAATATAGAACATAAAAGGAAAAAAGAAAGAAGATGGAAAACAAGTTTGAACTGATAAACAACACATTTTAGACAAGCTGGTTTCGGGTTTTAAGAAACATCAATACTATAATCTTAAGGAGTTGGTGGACATCACAAAACAGCCTGTGTTGTACCTGAAGGAAATCTTAATGTAAAAGGGATCCACAAAGACACATGGGAACTGAAACCAGGGTACAGACATTAAGAAGAGTGATTAAGAAGACTCAAAGCCCACCTGCTAACAGAACAACTAAAGGGTGAAGCACTAAGCAAACGACCTTGATGTGAATCCTTGAGCACCATCTGTTAGGGGGAAAATGGTACTTTAATTTCTCTAGGTAAATTTTTTAAACAATTATTCTTGTAAAGTTGCTTAAGTGATTTTTGAGGAAAAAGAACACATTTATTTATAAACTTAACTTGTACTAAATCAAATTATTCATGATGGGGTTAGCAGTTGGGGGTTGAAGAAGGGTTTTATTTTTAAATATTAACTTTAAAAATGTAAAATTAGGAAATGTTTTCTAAATGAGGACTCCCTGTCCTTCTTTCTCTCTGAGGAGTTGAGGTAATACAGATTCAAAAAAAAAAAGTGGCACGGCAGGAAAAAGGCAATCAACTCTCAAAAGTTTCTTATTCTGAAACAAAACAAAACAAATCTCCTAGAAAATAACATGAAAAAGTCTACTTGACCTTGGGTTTGGCAGTGAATTTTTAGGCAGAGCTCTAAAAGCACAATCCATGAAAGAAACAAATTATGAAATTGGACTTAATTAAAATTAAAAACTTCTACTCTGAGAAAGACCCTCTTAAGTTAATCAAAAGACAAGCCACAGACTGGGAGAAAATATTTGCAAAACACATATCTGGTAAAGGACTGGTACTCAGTATATAAAAAGAACACTTAAAACAACAATCAGAAAATAATCCAATTAAGAAATTGGTAAAAGATTGAAACAGACACCTCACCAAAAAAGATATATAGATTACAAATAAGCATATGATCTTAACAGCAAAAGTCATTAAGGAAATGCAAATCAAGCCAATGAGCTAGCACTGCACATCTACTAGAATTGCTAAAATACAAACCACTGACAATACCAAATGCTGACAAGTATGTAGGGCAACAGGAATCTCATTCAGTGCAGGTGGGAAGGCAAAATAGTATAGGTACCCTGAAAGAAAGTTTGCCAGTTTCTTACAAAGTTAAAATAGTCTTACCATACAATCCAGTGGGGCTTCCCTGGTGGCTTGGATAGTAAAGAATCTGCCTGCAATGCAGGAGACCAAAGTTCGATCCCTGGGTTGGGAAGATCCCCTGAAAAAGGGAATGGCTATCCACTCCAGTATTCTTGTCTGGAGAATCCTATGGATAGAGGAGCCTGGCGGGCTACAGTCCATAGGCTTGCAAAGAGTCGGACACAACTGAGCAAGTTAACACTTTCAAACAACCCAGTAACCACACTTCTAGGTTTGCTCAAAATTGTTGAAACTTATATTCAAACAAAACCTGCATATGAATGTTTATAGCAGCTTTATTCATGACTGCCAAAAATGGGAAACAACTAAAATATCATTTAATAGGTGAATGGATAAACAAACTGTGGTCTGTCCATACAGTGGAATATTTAGCAGTAAAAAGAAATAAGCTATAAAGCCACACAAAGACACGGAGGAACTTAAGTGCACATTGTTAAGTGAAAGAGGCCAGTCTGAAAAAGCTACTTACTGCATGATTCCAATTGTATGACATTCTGGAAAAGACAAAACTGTGGCGACAATTAATTAAAAGATAAGTGGTTGCCAAGGGTTGGGGGAAAGAGAGTATATGGGAACTGTTTCTGCTAAATGTTCCTATAAACCTAAAATGCTCTAAAACATAGTCTATTAACTATAAAAAATGTTATAAAATATCCACAAGTTTAAAAGCAACACTAAACTGCACGTAGTTCAACATGGATCTTCAAGCCCTGGCTCTATATCCTCTGTACTACTCCCCTTCCCTCTTGTTTCTGTACCTTCCTTCATGCCATACCTTCTGTGCTTCTTCAGTTCACCTTTTTCTCAATGCCTGCTCATTCATTAAGACTCAGCTCAGGTCACAAATTCTTTGTGTTCCCATAATAAACTATTACATCTATCAAATTACAGTTTTCTGATCATGTGATTGTTTAACTTACTAAATTGTTAACTCCTTGAGGGCAAGGGCTATGTCTTATTCATCTCTGTATCTCCAGTACCTAATGTATTTTATAGTAGGTGCTCAGTACAATGTTTGTTGAATGAATAAATGAATGACTATAGGAAAAGNAAAAGGTAAACTTGGGATGTGAACAAAGATTCCTCTGACTCCAAGTTCACTGTACTTTTTACTGAATCATAGTCTGCTAAGTATACCAATAACAATATCAAAAATTGCCAATCAATTACATAGTTGTTTTACAACCTAAATAAGTGAAAGTGATGTGTTCATTATAGGTTCTCAATAAATGTTAATTTAATTTCACTTATTTTTTGGTTATATAGGTAGTAGGCTCCCCACTTTCATTCTTCCCTCACTTTATATAGAGAGTTAGATCAGACAACTGGACATGGCCAACATTTCTTCAGTGATAAGCAATAAAGAGGAAAGTAAGGATAATGGCTGGCAGATGAGGATTGGAAATTTTTATTAAGAAAAAAAGAAAAACAACCTTCAACATAGTCTGTATCTTCAAATCTTGTAACCTTAAGAGTTTACCTCATGTTCTATCTCACACCATAAGAATTGTAAACAGAAAGAATGCCCAAATACGTGTGGGAAGTTCAATACATTTGAAGAAGATGGAAGCCATTAGCTTCACAGAAGAGTGAGAATTTTGAATGAGAACCACATGGAATGCCCATGTTCAGAGCCCAAATTTCAGTTTCAACATCTGCTCTAAGCATGACAAAAAGGCAAGAAAAGGTAGAGCTGTGCAAGTTGATTCCCACCCCACCCCATCACATCCCAATCTCTAAAGTATTTCCGATATGAGAAGGCTTACATTCTTCATCCAAGGATTTCCTCTTTAGCCCTTGCAGCAGGGGCTCATGCCTGGGGCCTCAGGCTCCACAAACATGACTTAAGTTATGATCAACTATGAAACTTTTCTGGCTCAGTTCTGGTTTGGTTTAGGAAAGACTTGAAAATATTGTCAAAAATATGAAAATATTACTGTAGTCAGGCAACACAAAAACAGTCCCACTAACTGCTGGTCTCTCAAGCTCCATGAAGTATAGTTTCCCTCATGTCACCGGAGATGTTCCCAAAGTGACAAGCGTGTGTTCTTGCTAAAGAAATATTTTGCAACATCAAGTCTTTGGTCACTTTAGTGGTTAGGATGAAAAAGCCAGGCCTAAGAGCAAAGAGTCTCTGAAGAGAACTAGAAAGATGAATGGAATGTGTTCTAGTGCAGTTTTTTATACTACATTCCAGGCAGTGCCAGCTCCTGTGTGATATTAACAGATGTCCTTAGAAAAAGGATTTTTTGGACAAAAACAGTTTGGGAAACATAGGGTCAAGGAAAAATAAACAGGTTTCTTCACTGAAGAGTTCTTACATCTTTGAATACACAAATGAGAAGTATGACTCTCCAAAATGGGATATGCAATGCAGCATTTGGCCACAGAACTTTTTCTGAAAATACCTATCTCTTGTTGAATTAATGTTCTGGATTATAGTGTTTGGTAAATACTAAGGTTGTGGAAAAAGCTTGAGCTTTGTTATTCTTTCAGAACTGGGTTGAAATTTTAGTTCTAACGTTCACTACCTGTGTGACCTTGAGCAAGTTACTCCACTTTTGAATGTTTTCATTTATGAAAACTGGGACTATAATATCTACCTCAAAAAAATGTAAGGAGGGTTAAGTGAGATAATGCACAGTACTTAGCACAATGCCTGGAACATATAGGTACTCAAGAAATAGCAGCTATAATCATCACATTCATTTCTTATCACCATTATTATCTAGTCACATCTGTGTCTGACAGGCCTGCCAAAACAGCTGCAAACTAGGTCTGGCCTGAGGATTCAAATGGCTATATTTTGGACTGCTTTAGGAACCAAGTATAAGAAAAGAACTGGACTAGTTGTCCAGAGATATACCTCTATGACTTATTAGCTGTCTGACCTTGGGCAAAGCACTTCACCTGTCTGCGTTTCTCTCTCCTTCTGCCAAATATAGGCAAGGACTAGCTGACCTCTTACTCTAAAATTTTGTGAGCCTCAGCTCTAAAATGCTGTATAAGAGATTTATAAATTTATTCCTGAAGAAATCTGTGATACAGGTTAAATCCAATTATAAAGGATAGTCCTGTATAACAAAGCTATTTTTATGATCCAGCAGATGGCTGGCAGAAACAGTGCTTTGCCAATCTGGTTACAGTGAACTCTGTATAGTGAATAATTCTAACAATTGCTTACTCTGGTCCTTGACCCCCATAATCGTCACTCTGTAACGTTGCTCTAATCAACCAAAGAACTTGATTATGTGTTGTTTTCATTGTAGACATACAGAAGTGAGCTGAGTTAAGCTAAGTTATAGACTTTCTAGCTAAGACGTTTGTATCCAATTTCATTATTTTAGAGTTGAGGAAATAGGACAAGAGAGGTTAAGTAACTTGTCAGGGGTCACACAGTCAGCAAATAGCAGAGCTTTGAATGGGTGTTTGGACTAAATGATTCATCATCTGAGAATATAGACATTTCACTGCAAAATCTCACCCAGACCATACATAAAAATGTTAAATGAAACCAGAAATGGTTATTATAGTAACTCTACTGTTTATGCTTCCCAACCAAGTAAGATGTGCATTTGTCATTACCCTTTATCCCTGTGTTCAAGCCCTCTTCATAGGATGGTCCCTCTAATTGTACGGTGCATGTTGACACAACTTAAAGCATGATAACCTCTGCTGCAGAGCTTCAATTAAAGGTTGTTGTTTTTTTTTTTTTTTCAGTGTCTAAGTACATTACACCTCTAGGTCCTTTTAGATACATACACAGTTCCCTCCACAGAGGCCTCTAACAGTCAAATTTTTTTTTTTTTTTTTCATTTTGAAACCATGTGGCCTTTGTAAAATTTTAAGCTAGGTTAACAGAGAAATCTTACTATGAATATCAAGGTTAGCCTTTATGCTTTTGCTTTTCTCTACTTATATCCTCTCTCAAGAGTATATTTATTTCCAGGGCTTCAACCCTTATGGAGAATCATACTTTCTAAGTCACAGCCCATATCTCCAACTATCTTGTGACATTGCCTCTTGAATACATTTCCTGTTTCCTGAAACCTACATGCTTCAGATTGAATTCATCTTCTAAGTTATGCTAAGTCATAACTTCTATGCTAAGTCACTTTACTTATGTCCGACTCTTTGTGACCCCATGGACTGAGAACATGACATAAATCATCAGAGATATCCTAGCCTCTTGTGGGCAGATCAATCCAAACAATAGCACAGATGGTTATTTCTAGAAGTAATTTTCTCAGCCTTGCTAAGGGTGTGTGGGTGGTCCTCTGATTCCCCTTCACTGGGGAGGCATGCAGCCACCACAAATGACCAGGTAAACCACAGAGAGCAGTTACATTGAGAACCACACCTATGCAACATGACTCTCGACTGGGTCCCAGAATAGTCCAAGATGGCTATCTATTCTGCTGCTGTGCTTATGGTGTCTTTAATCTGAGACAGAGCTCAACCGAGTCACATTGAATTCTTCTTATAATAAGACAAACTGGGGACTTCCAATCCTCAGTTTGTGTGCACTCTGGTCATTTATGTTAGAACCTGTCTAGGATGAAAGTGTTCAATATTTTAATTTAGGAAGAGCTAACCCAATTTCATGCAAAGATGGGCTCAATAAAGAACAGAAATGGTAGGGGCCTAACAGAAGCAGAAGATATTAAGAAGAGATGGCAAGAATACACAGAAGAACTGTACAAAAAAGACCTTCACGACCCAGATCATCACAATGGTGTGATCACTCACCTAGAGCCAGACATCCNTGGCAGAAAGTGAAGAGGAACTCAAAAGCCTCTTGATGAAAGTGAAAGAGGAGAGTGAAAAAGTTGGCTTAAAGCTCAACATTCAGAAAACAAAGATCATGGCATCTGGCCCCAATGGTTCATGGCAAATAGATGGGTAAACAGTGGCTGAATTTATTTATGGGGGCTCCAAAATCACTGCAGATGGTGATTGCAGCCATGAAACTAAAAGATGCTTACTCCTTGGAAGGAAAGTTATGACCAACCTAGACTGCATATTAAAAAGCAGAGACATTACTTTGCCAACAAAGATCCGTCTAGTCAAGGCTATGGTTTTTCCAGTGGTCACGTATGGGTCTGAGAGTTGGACTATAAAGAAAGCTGAGCACTAAAGAATTGATGCTTTTGAACTGTGGTGTTGGAGAAGACTCTTGAGAGTCCCTTTGACTGCAAGGAGATCCAACCAGTCCATCCTAAAGGAGATCAGTGCTAGGTGTTCATTGGAAGGACTGATGTTGAAGCTGAAACTCCAATACTTTGGCCACCTGATGCAAAGAGCTGATTCATTTGAAAAGACCTTGATGCTGGGAAAGATTGAGGGCAGGAGGAGAAGGGTACGACAGAGGATGAGATGGTTGGATGGCCTCACTGACTCGATGGGCATGGGTTTCGGTGGACTCTGGGAGTTGGTGATGGACAGGGAGGCCTGGTGTGCTGCGGTTCATGGGGTCACAAAGAGTTGGACACGACTGAGCAAGTGAACTGAACTGAACCCAATTTTATTTTTTCCCAAGAAGTGTATATATATCTGCCTTCATCAGAGGTTATCTATCAATGCGGTAAAATGTTAGCTTCCTTTTATATTTTCAGTATTGCCACCCCCATCTTGCATGCCACGTTCTATACATTGTATTCTGCAGAACTTTGTTCCAGGAAATACTTTTTCCTTTGCAGGAATATTGGGTACATAACAGTAAACCTGTAAGGAGATCCAACCAGTCCATTCTGAAGGAGATCAGCCCTGGGATTTATTTGGAAGGAATGATGCTAAAACTGAAACTCCAGTACTTTGGCCACCTCATGCGAAGAGTTGACTCATTGGAAAAGACTTTGATGCTGGGAGGGATTGGGGGCAGGAGGAGAAGGGGACGACAGAGGATGAGATGGCTGGATGGCATCACTGACTCGATGGACGTGAGTCTGAGCGAACTCTGGGAGTTGGTGATGGACAGGGAGGCCTGGCGTGCTGCGATTCATGGGGTTGCAAAGAGTCGGACATGACTCAGAGACTGAACTGAACTGAACTGAACAGAACAGCAAACCACAGAATTGCATTCAAGCCCCAGTTCTACCACTTACTAAGTGTTGTTTGACATTGAGAAAATTGCTTTATCTTTTGGCTGTATCCTCAAAATGAAGATACTACTACTTGCTTTAGAGACTTGTAAGGATTATAAAAGATAATACAAAAGTATATGCAAGATATTCCCTAGGCGCTCAAGAAATATAAGTTCTCTGCAAAATTTCATAAGCATATAAATTTAATTCATCCCAAACAAAGCAAACAGAAAGTTCAAATAACTAAGACCTTTAATCTATTAAGAACTGATGTTCAGAACGACAATACTAAGGCATAGCAACATTCTGAAATGGTCTTGAATGATACAGCTTCCTGTAGACATTTTTTTTCTTTTCAGTTAATTCTTTCAATTTTATTCAACTCATAAGTGTTATTTGAACACAAGATGTTTAACACTACATTTTTACTNATTTTTACTACATGAAATAGGCAAAGTAAGACCTGGGCACCTTGTCATATTTTTTCAATCAACTATCTTGGGTTTTCTAGCTATAGAATTATTTCTGTAAAAATAACGAGAGTCTGTATAATTGTTCAATAGTTAACATTTCTTATTTCAGTTTCTTGCCGCATTGCACTGGCTAGCACTTCAACAATAATGTTGAAGGAAACTCCCTGGTGGTCTAGTGGTTAGGATTCTGTGGTTCCACTGCAGGGAACCCAGATTCAATACCTGGTTGGTGAACTAAGATCCTGCAAGCTGTGTGGTGCAGCTAGGTTTTTAAAAAAATTTAAAAAGAGAACTAAAAAAATAATGTTGAACATCAGCAGTTATAATGAGTATCTTTGAGTTGATTTGATTTTGGAAAGAAAGCCTCTAATATATTTGCCCTTAAGTATTATGCTACTTCCCCAATGACTCAGAAGTAAAGAAAGAATCTGCCTGCAATGCAGGAGATGCAGGAGACCTGGGTTAGAACCCAGGGTTGGGAAGATCCCTTGGAGAAAGGCACTGCAACCCACTCCAGTATTCTTGCCTGGAGAACCCCATGGATAGAGGAGCATGGTGGTATACAGTCCACAGGGATTCAAAGAGTTGGACATGACTGAATCAACAGAGCACGCACTCATGCATGCACTATGCTATTTATTAGGCCAAGAGATTCTTTATTGTATTAAATAATACTCTTTTATTTTATTCCTAGTTTACTAAAAATTATCAGCAAAAGGTATTAAATTTTTATCTAATGCTATCTGAGCTGATCATCCTTTGAGTTGATAATGTATTGTGATATTAAGAGATTTTGTACTATTGAACTATTTGTGCTTTCCTAGGACAAATCCTATTTCATCATGACAAGTTATACTTTATTTTGCAGGGTTTCATTTGGCAGTAGTTTANTAGTTTACGTAGGATTTTTAATGTGAGACATCTTTAGTTTACATTTGTTACTGTGTTTTAGAAGGATTTGTTATCAAAGTTATACCAATTTCATTAAATGTATTGATAAGTATTCCTTCTCCTTTTTCACTTTGTAGGTTAATAGATCATGGCATCTAGACCATCACTTCATGGCAAATAGATGGGGAAAAAGTGGAAACCATGACAGATTTTATATTCTTGGGCTCCTGCCGGAATCCAGTGTGAGGAATTCCACCTGTGACAAGGTCATGCGGCATGAGATCTGAGGTGCAAGGTCTAATCAGATCTCAGGTTTTCCCCCTGGAATTTCCTGAGCATCCAAACCCCCGAAAAATAAAAATCTGCCGGCTTTTGTTCTCTGCTTCTCTACTCTTCTAATACACTCCGGAAAATGTCATCTCTAAGCTTTGGTCTTCTCCATTTGAAAGGGATGTTTCAGTTAAACCTCCTCTGGTAGTTCTCTAGCTTGCCTACCAAGTTCCCGGGACCCCTTACAGCTTGTGAATTGCTGGCAGCGCCCAACCGGGAGAGGCACAAAGCTTGAAAGCATCTTAAAGATACAGAGCCTTTTCTAAAGAGTTAAAAAACCATATTGGTGACGGGTTTTCACTGTTGATTCAAAGATTGCCTCAAGGCCTCCATATTCTTTATCTTTTAGGCACCTGGGAAGATGTTAATCAATGTAAACAGGATATGGAAAAAGATATATAGTAGTTTTGATGTTAGCAACACTAGACTTTTGAGTTAAATACTTTTCTTTTGTTATAAATCACTGTACTCCTTTCACTTGTTATAAATTGTTGTATCTTTGCTATGTAAGAATGTAACTTTATTTAGTGCTTTCTGAGAGCGGCACCAAACTTTGGGAAGATCAACACAAATAAGTCTTCTGGTTGACAAACCCTTATCAGAAAAAAAGCTGTAAAATGTTAATTGGCCCTTTTGGCGGAAGATGATGTAAATTACCTAAGACTTGTGTTTGCAGTCAGGTATGCAGAGAGAAAAGCCTGGTTTTGATAAGAGTCTAAAGTGCTAACGCTGCATAACTTTGTGTTACCCATTGATCTCTATGTATTATCAAAGATATAAATAGCCCCTTGAACAATAAACGGACGGACCAGTTTCTCGGACTAGGCTCTTGGCCTAGTTTCTTGGGAATCTGGCTCCCCCCATGTCTCTTTCTCTCACCCCTTTTCCCTCTCCTTCCTTCTCTTCTTTACTCTAACTTCAGGCTGAATTCCCATCTGGAGTGGGTGGCTCACCAAGTCTACTTACTTGCCCTGGCCCTAAGATCTGTGAGAGAGAGTGCCCAAGGTGGGGCACTCTCCGCTATGCAAGCAGGCACCAGCGGCCTAACGTAGATGGTGCAAGCTCCTTGTCTGAAACTTCATTGGCCTTCCCCGTAAACCAAGTTATTCAGCCTTTTTTCTCCACTTAATTTTCCTACTATACTATTTCCTCCTAATCTCCTTCATATTTCTATATAAGTAAGTTTTTTCCTCGCCTACTCCGTCTCTCCTTCGAATCACCCTAGTTCCACCAGGGCTGGACCCTGGCAGGCTCCAAAATCACTGTGGATGGTGACTGCAGGCATGAAATTAAAAGATGCTTGCTCCCTGGAAGGAAAGCTATGATAAACTTAGACATTGTATTAAAAAGCAGAGACACTACTTTGCTGACAAAGGTTCATATAGTCAGAACTACAGTTTTTCCAGTGGTCATGTATGGATGTCAGAGTTGGACCATAAAGAAGGCTAAGCAGTGAAGAACTGATGCTTTGGAACTGTGGTGTTGGAGAAGACTCTTGACAGCAAGGAGATCAAACCAGTCAATCCTAAAGGAAATTAATCCTGAATATTCATTGGAAGGACTTTCACTGAAACTCCAGTACTTTGCCCACCTGATGTGAAGAGCCAACTCATTGGAAAAAACCCTGATGTTGGGAAAGATTGAAGGCATGAGAAGGATGAGATGGTTGGATGGCATCACTGAGTCAATGGACATGAGTTTGAGCTAACTCCAGGAGTTGGTGAAGGACAGGGAAACTTGGTGTGCTGCAGTCTATGGAGTCAAAATGAGTCAGACAGACTTAGCGACTGAACAACAAGAACATGGGAAATATTTGTTTTCTAATATCTTGATTTAGCCCTAACTCCTTTTCCCCCCTAGGACGTCTTTTGGTGGTTTTTCTCCCTGGTGGAAAAAGAATGTACAAGAGCCTTCATTTAAAACATTTCCAGCTAGTCCTGTTTTGTAGCACTTCCTTGAGGACAACTGATGCACAGTCTCATTTTTTTGTATGAGTTTACACAGCCATGCTAACTTAGGAAAAATCCATTGATCTCTTCTTATTTGTTTTCTGTGTATTTTCATCTAAGGTACCAATGTCATTGCCTCCAGAAGGAAGGATGAGAGATGAGGTGTGGAGGGAGGAAGGGGATATATGGGCTCAAGGAGCTGAGGAATGAAGTCAGGGAGGTGTGCCCTAGGAAGATTTGCTTTATGGTGGTTATGTGTTTAAATTGATCTTTGGAAGAGTATTAGCTGCCAGTCAAAGCAACTACTGTAGGGGCTGGAGAAAGAAATATAATTTCAGTGTGTTTCACCATCAATTAATATTACAGAACTATTTGCATACCTTCACTTTTTAACATACAACTGTAACTGAAACATGGCAGAAAGCAAAGAGGAACTGAAGAGCCTCTGGAAGAAAGTGAAAGAGGAGAGTGAAAAAGCTGGCTTAAAACTCAAATTCAGAAAACCAAGATCATGGCATCCTGTCCATCACTTCATGGCAAATAGATGGAGAAACAATGGACTTTATTTTCTTGGGATCCAAAATCACTGCAGATGGTGACTGCAGCCATGAAATTAAAAGATGCTTGCTTCTTGGAGGAAAAGCTATGACCAACCTGGTGGTGGTTTAGTCGCTAAGTTGTGTCCGACTCTTTTGACCCCATGTACTGTAGCCTGCCAGACTCCTCTGTCCATGGGATTTTCCAGGCAAGAATACTGGAGTGGGTTATTATTTCCTTCTCCAGGGGATCTTCCCCACCCAGGAATTGAATGTGGGTCTCCTGCATTGCAGTTAGATTCTTTAACGACTGAGCTATAAGGGAAGCCCAACGACCAACCTAGACAGCAATTAAAAAGCAAAGACATTACTTTTCCAACAAAGGTCTGTCTAGTCAAAGCTATGGTTTTTCCTATAATCATGTATGGATGTGAAAGATGGACCATAAAGAAAGCTGAATGCCGAAGAATTGATGCTTTTGAACTGTGGTGTTGGAGAAGACTCTTGAGACTCCCTGGACAGCAAGGAGATCAAACCAGTCAATCCTAAAGGAAATCAGTCCTGAATACGCATTGGAAGACTGATGCTGAAGCTGAAGCTCCCTTACTTTGGCCACCTGATGCAAAGAACTGATTCTTCGGAAAAGACCCTGAGGCTAGGAAAGACTGAAAACAGGAGGAGAAAGGGACGACAGAGAATGAGATGGTTGGATGGCATCACTGACTCAATGGACATGAGTTTGAGTAAACTCTGGGAGTTGGTGATGGTCAGGGAAGCCTGGTGTGCTGGAGTCCACAGGGTTGCAAAGAGTCAGACGTGACTGAGTGACTGAACTGAACTGTAACTGAAACAGACGTCTTATGGGAATGCAGTGATTAAACTTACAAATTACAGATACTGAACTCAGATGATAAGTATCTTATATTTCCTTATGATGCTGTTTATGGAAAAAGCTTTGCTTTTTTCTAGGAAATGTGCTCTTTGGATCTTTTCCCCTTAGGATGCTCATTTTCTGCATAGATACAAACAGAAGCGAGGAGCACACTAGAACATGTGGGCTGTGGCTATAAAACCTGGTTATAGGTTGTCAGAGAGTGCAGGATATCATAGATTTCAGTCATTCCTAATAATTTTTAAAGACAGTGCTCAGGAACTGCCCTATATCTAGAATAGGAATAACCAGGAAAGCCCAACCTCCTGGGCAAGTTTGGATTGCTTCAAACTGCATCTTTCTAATTGGTCCACTGTTTTTCTCTACCTATCCTTCTCTAGCAATGTTCCCACTTGCCTAATTTGCTGAGAGCATCTGGGTCAGTAACTTTCCTTGGGCACTTAAGTTTATTTCCTCTTAGCTCCAGGGCTGTTATAAAATGCTTGCTGAAATCTAGGCTGTGATTCAGTGGGGTCTGATACAGAGCCTAGATTTAGCATCTGGAAAAGCCCAAGTTTCACTCTTTTATACACAAATATGTCACACTATTTGTGAAGGAATATTATATTCACACTATATTGGAGAAGGAAATGGCAACCCACTCCACTGTTCTTGCCTGGAGAATCCCAGGGACGGAGGAGCCTGGTGGGCTGCTGTCTATGGGGTCGCACAGAGTAGGGCACGACTGAAGCGACTTAGCAGCAGGTCACACTATAACAACTGGACAGAAGGGTCTGTGCTCTGTGAGGACTCTGTTTCTTCTGGCCTAGTGGTTGACCCTTCTGCATTTGAGGACTAAGTCTAACAAAAAACCAGCAACAAATTAGATTTTCCTTTTTATAGAAATTCATAAAAAGTTGAACACATTATTTAAGAAAACTATTTTTAAACAAAGCCCTTCCCTCCACATTATCCCAACAGTCTACTGCTGGCTCTTCCCATTCCAATGAATGAGGTCATGCTTTATGGGAGACATCTGCTTCTGAGGATATTACTGCCCTGAGCACAGAACATGACTTCATTAGAGGGAACAGTGGACCAGAGAGATTCAACAGGAGACTTACATATGTGAAAGCAAAAATAAAAAGAGCCAATTAAGATTCTTCTCAAGTCTCTAGCCTTCAGGATAGGCTGAAGATCTGGTGATTTCACTCTCATATGACTTTCTTTTGCTTTAAAATAATGAACTATGCACAAAAACTTCCAGAAAACTGTAACTCATAGCAACACCACCTGTATTTATAAATAGAAAAGCTGTCTTCTCTCAAAGGATTGGATGGATTACATTCCGAGTAGAGGCCAGGTGTTTGAAACTTTGGGGTTGCTACTGAATGCATACCCATGCAGAGTAAGCTCTGTTTCAAAGAAGCATTGTTTGAAACAGTGTGGCAGATGTATACAATGTCATCTTTCAGTTCTGAAAAGCAAATTCAGAACATTAGCAGGGATTTTGGCTTTCCAGGAAGATGATTTCCAGAGCAGTTTTATAGGATTTTTGACATATGTTGTTTATAATCTTAATTTTTAAAATGAGCAAGTCCAGTAAATCTGTTACCTACTAACCAAACTCTGGACTAGTTTCATCTGTTCCCATTTTATTTGATATTGTGAAGAGGTTTCAATAGATAGCTAAATATTTTAGGGTTATTCATAATCTTATATCCCTATTGAATAAGACTTTTCAAAGAAAATTCTTAAAATCACTAACATTTTAAAAGGCAAGAATTGCTAGTTTAATTTACTAGACTTTGCTTGTAAGGACTCATGATGTAGCTGGAATCACAGAAGTGGAAGAGAATGATAAGAGATCGTGTAGGTAGGTCCCCTTTGACCTAGGAGGGGTAAGAGTATGAAACATTATGGATGGGTAGTTTGCAATCTGTTGCTATAATCTGTTTTAACCCTGAATTCCACCAAGGGTCAAGAAATTCTTCCTGGCATATAATGGAAGTTTCTCTTGCTATCATATATACTGTCCATTGTTTAGTTCATCTCACAAATGGAGAACAACTTGTCTGAGTCTTCAAAATAACCCACGGTGGAATAAAAAATAGCCATGAAATGTCCCCTTTTCTTTGGTCTCATATATTCCAGCTCCTTTCCTCTCTATCCCAAGGTCCAATTTTCTAACCTTTTAGTCATATGGATTTCTGTTTTCCAGAATCTCTTTAATTTAATAACCATTTCCCAAATGTCTGCCATATGCAAGGTATGGGGCTGTTTCAGACAAAGTGGACCTTCTAACTGGCTGTATCTGAAGAATTGTCTGGAGAGAATTTTAAAAATCTAGGCCTTATCTCAGATCTACTAACTATAATCTGGGGTTAAAGTGAGGGAATCTGTATTTAAAAAGCAAGCTGTAGATGATTCTTATGTAGTTAGCCTGGCACCAGTACAAGGATTAGAATTTAAGAACAAGGGTTTTAAAGGTTGGCACAATACGGTCATCTAGTGGGGTGCTCATGGTACAGATATGACAATAACAGAAATGTTTACGGAGAACAGCAGATGAGTAAGAAAACTGCCACTCCATTTCCATTTCATTCTATAAAGTGAATTTAGAATTATTTTTTTCACTTAATCTTCACATTAACTCTGGGTGGGTGGGTGGTATATGTCCATTTTATAAAGAATGCAACAGAAGCTCAAGGAAGAGAAGATCACTTATGTAGTATCCCACAGTCAGTGGCAGAATTAAGACACAAACTCAGGTTATTTGATTCCAAATTGTTCATTTTTGCTACTTGTTACAACTTTACAATAGTCTTGGAAAACAATAGATATTGGATTTGAAGGAGGGAAAATGATAGTTCAATAAGAAACAAACATTCAGTGGTGGCAATATGATAAAATCACACAAAGTCTGATATCACATCAGCATTACATTAGAGGCCTTTAATATATGAAATCCATTCCTGTACAAAATGTCTTTTGTCCCTCCAGTGAGAGGCAGAAGATGAACCAGGCTCAAGAATTCCTAAACATCTGCCCAGTGGCAAACACCCATAAAGAACCTGTATTTCCTGGTATTGTGTGTGTGTGTGCTCAGTCATGTCTGACTCTTTGTGACTGCATGGACTGTAACCCGCCAGGCTCCTCTGTCCATGGGGTTTTCCAGGCAAGAATGTTGGATTGGGTTGCCATTTCCTCCTCCAGGGGATCTTCCCGACTCAGGGATCGAACCCATGTCTCCTTTGTATCCTGCATTGGCAAGCAGATTCTTTACCACTGAACTACCTGAGAAGCCTGGTACTCTACCTAGCAGCATAAAGCAGCCTAGTTAGGTTATTCCTTCCTCTGTAGATATGAGGAGAGTTTACCAGTGCTGGTTGTTCAGGAAATAGGCAAGGGAAAACATTCTTTGTCATATAGTTCTGGCATTCCCAGTCTTCTACCTAATGACACTGAGTGGGTCATGGAAGCAACCTGTACTCCCACAGGTGGCACCAGCAGAGATTAAGCAGAAGCTAAAATAGAGCCAGATCATGAAGATGACCAGAGCAGCACTGTAAGGCATTAGAAAATGAAATTGTTGTTTAAATTATAGCTCAAAAAGTAGGCCAAATTGAACAAACTACACCCAACCAGATCTGCTACCTGCTTAAATAGAAGATTTAAATTAAATAGGACCAAGAGCTTTCTCATATAATAAAATAACTCATCATCCCCAAAACCATAAAATTCACAAGGTGAATGAGAAAAGAAAATCAACCGATGTGATACTAGATGTACAACCTGAGTTTCAAAGAGGCAGAGGAAGCAGAGATCAAATTGCCAACATTTGTTGAATCATGTAGAACGCAAGGAAGTTTCAGAAAAACATCTACTTCTGCTTCATTGATTATGTTAAAGCCTTTGACTATGTGGATCACAACGAACTATGGAAAATCCATAAAGAGATAGGATACCACATTACCTTACCTGTCTCCCGAGAAACCTGTATGCGGATCAAGAAGCTACAGTTAGAACAGGACATGGAACAACTGACTAGTTCAAAATTGGGAAATGTGTCTGACAAGACTGTATATTGTCACCCTGCTTATTTAACTTATATGCAGAATACATCATGGGAAATGCCAGGCTGGAAATCACAAGCTGGAATCAAGATTGCCAGGAGAAGTATCAAGAACCCCGGATACACAGGTGATACCATTCTAATGGAAGAAAGTGAAGAGGAACTAAAGAGCCTCTTGATGAGGGTGAAAGAGGAGTATGGAAAAGCTGACTTGAAACTCAACAGTAAAAAAGGAAGACCATGGCATCTGGTCACATCACTTCATGGCAAATAAATGAGGAATAATTGGAAGCTGTGACAGATTTTCCTGGGTTCCAGAATCACAGGGGACGGTGACTGCAGCTATGAAATTAACAGACTTCTGTTCCTTGAAAGAAAATCTATGATAAACCTAGACAACATATTAAAAAGCAGAGACATCACTTTACTGACAAAGGTCCATATAATCAAAGCTATGGTTTTTCCAGTAGATATGTACAGATGGGACAGTGGGACCGAAAAGAAAGCTGAACACTGAAGAACTGATGCTTTGGAATTGTGGTGTTGGAGAAGACTCTTGAGAGTCCCTTGGATTGCAAGGAGATCCAACCAGTCAATACTAAAGGAAATCAACCCCGAATATTCATTGGAAGGACTGATGCTGAAACTGGAGCTCTAATAATTTGGCTACCTGATGTGAAGAACTGACTCATTGGAAAAGACCTTGATCCTGGGAAAAGACTGAAGGCAAAAAGAGAAGGAGTCAGCAGAGGATGAGATGGTTAGATAGCATCACCAAATAACGGACATGAATGTGAGCAAACTCCAGGAGATAGTGGAGGACAGAGGAGCCTGGAGGACTGTAGTTCATGACGTTGCAGAGTCGGACATGACTTAGTGAGTGAAAAAAAA
>SJYQ01013120.1:8186-19930 GCA_006410935.1 Redunca redunca
CTGCTTATAGGCTGCAATATATTATGGAAAATGCAGTATTATATTTAGGTTTTTAACCTGGCCCTTCATGTAATTTTGGCAAGCTTTGAAATGTTTTAAATCCTTATTTTATTTGAAAGAAAGGGAAATGATAAATGTATGTCAAGGGGTTATTGTGAAAATTTACGAGATATTTTTAAGGCATCTTGAACAAGTCTTTCTCCCTTCACTCTTTCTTATGAGTCCTAATGATTATAAAAGCTATGATTTCTTTGACTATTTAAAATTATGTATAATGGTAAGGTGAAAAGTTAGGCATTAATCTCAAAATAATATGGAAATAAAACATATTAAAAACCTGCTCTGAAAGTTGGACTGAAAAAATTAACAAAGGAACCTATTCTATATCTCCTCAAAAGGATGTGATACCAAAGAGGATGAGATCCAGATAGCAGTGTAGAAAGACATATAAATCACCTCCCCCAGTGAAAACATCAAAAATACATCTATATGAGGAACAACTCTCACTGAAAACAAAATGGAGTCTGACAGGAAAGTCCCTGTGGAACGAAGGCTAAAGAAAGATCAACAGAGAATCAGGGAAATAAACTGGAAAGTAAACTGATCAGGTCCCCTGGAAGGAGAATCTCAAGAAGAGGGAGAACACACCAACAGACATCCTTCCTAGCAGCAAGCAATTCGAGCTACATGCTTAGTGCCCTGGGGTTCACATTGAGAAGGTGCGTATCCTTGGCTGATTGGAAGACTGACAAGAGCAACAAGAGGGCTGTGAGAAACCTGGACTCTGCTCTTGAAGACTGTGTAAAAGTTTGCTTACTCTCAAAACAGGGAGGACAAAGTGGATTGAAACTGATGCTGGCTGATGTCCTGTGATAGCCACGGCATCTGCTCAAGTCTGAACTTGGTGTGCTCTCCAACCCTGCTTGTTTCACCACACAGCTCTAAACCAGGGTCACAGCTGTCACAGCCAAAGGGAGATCACAGCTGTGAAAGACAAAAGTATATCAGACCCACAGCAGCATGTGAGCAGGCACTGCTTCCCTCTGCAGTGAGAGTGCTAGTGCTGAGAGGTGAGGAGTACAGGAAGTTAAGGGAAATGGAGCTACCGCAGACCCAAAACTCGGGGTTACTGCTCCAGCAGTTTGAGAACCAACCCCAAACCCAGTATGGTGCTGCTGGCCACTGAGTACAGGGAAAACCCCAGTTTACACCTGGCCTTGGCTCTAACCCCAACGTCTCCAAACACATTTCTTATCAAGGTGATAGCTGCCAGCACATGCTGGGGAAAGATGTGACTCACGTTTGCATCAAATCCAGCTTACTCACCAAAGCGATAAAAAGAATCATACACTAGGATCAAGTTGGATTTACTGCAAGGATACAAGGATGGTTCCTATCTACAAATATATTTCATTAACATAAAGAAATAACAATAAAGTGGTGCAGTAATACACATGTCAGACAAAATTGACTTTAAACCTAAGTTTGTAACACAAGTCAAGAAAGGGATTATATAATGTAAATGTGATCAATACAAGAACAGGATATTTTGCTCATTTAACATACATCAGTTCAGTTTAGCCACTCAGTCATATCCAACTCTTTATGACCCCATGGACTATAGTGCACCATGCCTCGCTGTCCATCACCAACTCCCACAGCTTGCTCAGATTCATGTCCATTGAGTCTATGATGCCATTCTACTATCTTATCCTCTGTCATTCCACTCTCCTCTTGGGCTCAATCTTTCCCAGAATTAGGATCTTTTCAAATGAGTTGGTTTTTCACATCAGGTGGCCAAAGTTTTAGAGCTTCAGCTTCAGCTTCAGTCCTTTCATGAATATTCAGGACTGATTTCCGTTAGGATTGACTGGTTTGATCTCCGTGCAGAAAAAGTCTCTCAAGAGTCTTCTCCAACACCACAATTCAAAAGCATCAATTATTTGGTGCTCAGCTTTCTTTATGGTCCAACTCTCACATCCATACATGACTGCTGGAAAAACCATAGCTTTGACTAGACGGACCTTTGTTATCAAAGTGTTGTCTTTCCTTTTTAATATGCTGTCTAGCTTGGTCACAGCTTTTCTTCCAAGCAGCTTTTAATTTCATGGCTGCAGCCATAATCTGCAGTGATTATGGAGCCCCCCAAAATTAAGACTGACACTCTTTCCATTGTTTCCCCATCTATTTTCCATGAAGTGAGGGGACAAGACGCCATTATATTAGTTTTTTGAATGTTGAGCTTCAAGCCAGCTTTAACAAACATACATCTAAATAAAAAAGCAAATGCTAACAGATATAAAAGGAACAATTGATGATAATAGCTGTTGTTTAATCAACAGTTTAATCAAGTGTTGGCATCCAACTCTTTTGCAACTGTGTGGACTCTAGCCCACCAGCTCCTCCATCCATGAGATTTCCCAGACAAGAATACTGGAGCGAGTTGCCATTTACTTTTCCAGATAATTTTCCTGACACAAGGATTGAACCCACATCTTCTACATTGGAAGGTATATTCTATAGCACTGAGCCACCATGGAAGCTCACAATAGTAGTAAGAGACTCTAAACCCATTTACTTCAAGGAGGGATTGCTCAATCAGAAAATCAATAACACAAAAGTCTTCATAAATGACACAACATATCATTTAGACTTAATAGATATCCACAGGACTTTCCATTCAAAGCAGGATACACATTCTTTATAAGTATACATGGAATAATTTTCATGATAGCACACATGCTAGGCCATAAAACAAGTCTCAATACTTTGAAAAAGAAATTAGATCAGGCATTTTTTTTTTTCTGACCACAAGGGTATAAAACTAGAAGTTAAGTTCATGAAGGAAAATGGGAAAGCACAAATACATAGAGAATAAAAAACATGATACTAAATGCTACAGTGAATTAAAAAGAAATCAAAGGAATTATACCTCAAATACTTGGAGGAGGGCATGGCAACCCACTCCAGTAACTTTGCCTGGAGAAACACCATGGAGAGTGGAGCATGACAGGCTACAGTCCATGGGGTCACAAAGAATTGGATACGACTGAGTGACTAAGCACAGCACAGCACCTCAAGTGAAAGAAAAATTGAAACACAACTTCTAAAAATCTACTGGAAACAGAAAAGGCAATTATAACAGGGAAGTTTATAACAATACAGATCTATCTCAAGAAACAAACAAAATCTCAAATAAAACCTATCAGCTAAAGAAATTAAAAAAAGAAAAAAAAAAAAAGAATAGCAAACAAAGCACACAGTCACCCGAAGAAAGGACACAATAAAGACCAGAGAAGAAGTAAACATAATAGAGACCAAAAACAACAGAAAAGATCAATTAACAGTTTTTAAAAATATACATTTATTTATTTTAATTGGAGGTTAATTATTTTAAAATATTGTATTGGTTGTGCCATACATCAATATGAACCCACCACAGGGTATACATGTGTCTCCCATCCTGACCCCCCTCCCTCCTCCATCCCTGACCAACCCTCTGAGTGGTCCTAGTGCACCAGCCCCAAGCATCCAGTATCATGCATCGAACCTGGACTGGTGATTCATTTCATATATTATAAAATAAAACACTTGATAAACATTTAGCAATGCTCATCCAGAAAAATAACTATCACTGATATACAAAAAATGGCAAGAGAATATTACAGTTTTATGCCAGGAAATGTGACAACTGAGAAGAAATGGACACATTTCTAGAAGCATACAACCTTCTAAGATGGTATCAGGGAGAAATAGACAATCAGAACAGACTAATCACTAGCAGTAAAATTGAATTTGTAATTAAAAAAAAAAAAGAAAGAAACTCTCAGCAAATGAAAGTCTAGAACTGGACAGCTTCAAAACAGAGTTCTACCAAACATAAAGAAAGAATAATACATATTCTTCTCAAACTAACTCCGAAAAAAAAAAATGAAAAAAAGGGAAAACTTCCAAATTTATTCAGTGGGTTCACTATTATCCTAATATCAAACAAGACAAAGAAACTAATTGATTGATGCCTTTAAGCTGTGGTATTGGAGAAAACTCTTGAGAGTCCCTTGGAGTTCTAGGAGATCCAACCAGTTCATCCTAAAGGAAATCAGTCCTGAATATTCATTGGAAGGACTGATGCTGAAGCTGAAACTCCAATATTTTGGCCATCTGATGCAAAAAACTGACCCATTTGAAAAGACTCTGATGCTGGGAAAGACTAAAGGCAGGTGGAGGAGGGGATGGTAGAAGATGAGGTGGTTGGATGGCACCACTGACTCAAAGGACATGAGTTTGAGTAACCTCCAGGAGTTGGTGATGGACAGGAAGGCCTGGTGTATTGAAGTCCACAGGGTCACAAAGAGTCAGACATGACTGAGTGAACTGAACTGACTGAATAAAGAAAAAAATATTGTAATAAACTTAATCAAGATGAAAGACCTATACTCTGAAAACCATAAAACTTTGAAAAAATTTAAAGATAATGGAAAAATGGAACGATATGAGTATACTATCCAAAGCAATCTATAGATACAATGCAATCCCTATCAAGCTACCAACGGTATTTTTCACAGAGCAAGAACAAATAATTTCACAATTTGTATGGAAATAAAACAAACAAACAAACAAACAAACAAACAAAAAACCCAAACAACAAAAATACTTGAATAGCCAAAGCAAACTTGAGAAAGAATGGAACTGGAGGAATCAACCTGCCTGACTTCAGGCTCTACTTCAAAGCCACAGTCATCAAGACAGTATGGTACTGGCACAAAGACAGAAATATAAATCAATGGAACAAAATAGAAAGCCCAGAGATAAATCCATGCACCTATGGACACCTTATCTTTAACAAAGGAGGCAAGAATATACAATGGAGAAAAGACAATCTCTTTAACAAGTGGTGCTGGGAAAACTGGTCAACCACTTGTAAAAGAATGAAACTAGAACACTTTCTAACACCATACATAAAAGTAAACTCAAAATGGATTAAAGTTCTAAATGTAAGACCAGAAACTATAAAACTCCTAGAGGAGAACATAGGCAAAAAACTCTCCAACATAAATCACAGCAGAATCCTCTATGACCCACCACCCAGAATATTCGAAATAAAAGCAAAAATAAACAAATGGGACCTAATTAAACTTAAAAGCTTTTGCACAACAAAGGAAAGTATAAGCAAGGTGAAAAGACAGCCTTCAGAATGGGAGAAAATAATAGCAAATGAAGCAACTGACAAAGAACTAATGTCAAAAATATACAAGCAACTCCTGCAGCTCAATTCCAAAAAAATAAACGACCCAATCAAAATATGGGCCAAAAACCTAAACAGACATTTCTCCAAAGAAGACATACACATGGCTAACAAACACATGAAAAGATGCTCAACATCACTCATTATCAGAGAAATGCAAATCAAAACCACAATGAGGTACCATTTCACGTCAGTCAGAATGGCTGAGATCCAAAAGTCTACAAACAATAAATGCTGGAGAGGGTGTGGAGAAAAGGGAACCCTCTTACACTGTTGTTGGGAGTGCAAACTAGTACAGCCACTGTGGAGAACAGTGTGGAGATTCCTTAAAAAACTGAAAATAGAACTACCTTGTGACCCAGCAATCCCACTGCTGGGCATACACACCGAGGAAACCAGAATAGAAAGAGACACATGTACCCCAATGTTCATTGCAGCACTGTTTATAATAGCCAGGACATGGAAGCAACCTAGATGTCCATCAGCAGATGAATGGATGAGAAAGCTGTGTTACATATACACAATGGAGTATCACTCAGCCATTAAAAAGAATACATTTAAATCAGTTCTAATGAAGTGGATGAAACTGGAGCTGATTATACAGAGTGAAGTAAGCCAGAAAGAAAAACACCAGTACAGTATACTAACGCATATATATGGAATTTAGAAAGATGGTAATGATAACCCTGTATGCAAGACAGCAAAAGAGACACACATGTACAGAATAGTCTTTTGGACTCTGTGGGAGAGGGCAAGGGTGGGATGATTTGGGAGAATGGCGTTGAAACAAGTATAATATATAAGAAACGAATCACCAGTCCAGGTTTGATGCAGGATACAGGGTTTTTGGGGCTGGTGCACAGGGATGACTCAGAGGGATGATACGGGGAGGGAGGTGGGAGGCGGGTTCAGGATGGGGAACATGTGTACACTCGTGGCAGATTCATGCTGATGTATGGCAAAAACAATACAATATTGTAATTAGCCTCCAATTAAAATAAATAAATTTAAATTTAAAAAAGAATTAATATTTTAAAATATCCATAATACCCAAAGCAATCTATACATTTAATTCAGTTTCTATCAAAATCTGTATGATATTTTTCACAGAACTGAAATAAGTAGTTATAAAATTTAAGCAGAACTACGAAAACCCCAAATTGTCAAAATAATCTTAAGTAAAAAGGAGAGAGCTGGAAGTACCATACGCTCTTTCTTCAGACTATAATACAAAGTCATACCAGCCAAACCAACATGGCACCAGCACAAAACCAGAGACATATACCAATAGAGCAGAAAGAAGAGCCAATGAATTACCCCAGGTACTTATGGTCAATTAATCTACAACACAGGAGGAAAGAATAGACAATAGAGAAAAGACAGTCTCTTCAATAAGTGATGCTATGAAACATGGAGAGTTAATGCAAAAGAATGAAATTAGAACATTTTCTAACACCATATACTCAAATAAGCTCAATATGGGTTAAAGCCTTAAATATAAGACTGCAAAGAAGTGTGCCGGCTGCGACTGACCATGCAGAAGTGCACTGGCTGCAACGGACCGCACAGAAGCCTGGCCAAGAGGAGCTACCTCTCACCGAAGGTCAGGGGCAGGGACTGAGAGGGCCAGGCTGCAATAGCGCAGGAGTGGTCGAGAGGAGCTACCCCACGTCCGAGGTCAGAAAGGGAGGCTGTGAGGAGATACACCTCATCCAAGGTAAGGAGCAGTGGCTGTGATTTGCTGGAGCAGCCGTGAAGAGATACCCCACATTCAAGGCAAGATAAACCCAAGTAAGACAGTTCAGTTCAGTTCAGTTCAGTCGCTCAGTCGTGTCTGACTCTGCGACCCCATGAATCGCAGCACGCCAGGCCTCGCTGTCCATCACCAACTCCAGAGTTCACTCAGACTCGTGTCCATCGAGTCAGTGATGCCATCCAGCCATCTCATCCTCTGTCATCCCCTTCTCCTGCCCACAGTCCCTCCCAGCATCAGAGTCTTTTCCAATGAGTCAACTCTTCACATGAGGTGGCCCAAGTACTAGAGTTTCAGCTTTAGCATCATTCCTTCCAAAGAAATCCCAGGGCTGATCTCCTTCAGAATGGACTGGGTGGATCTCCTTGCAGTCCAAGGGACTCTCAAGAGCCTTAGTTGTCAAACAGGAGATGACAAAAGTGAACGACGACATTCTAGGAATCAGCGAAATCAAATGGACTGGAATGGGTGAATTTAACTCAGATGACCATTATATCTACTACTGTGGGCAGGAATCCCTTAGGAGAAATGGAGTAGCCATCGTGATCAAAAAAAAGAGTCTGAAATGCAGTACTTGGATGCAATCTCAAAATCGACAGAATGATCTCTGATCATTTCCAAGGCAAACCATTCAATATCACAGTAATCCAAGCCTATTCCCCAACCAGTAATGCTGTAGAAGCTGAAGTTGAACGGTTCTATGAAGACCTACAACACCTTTTAGAATTAACACCTAAAAAAGATGTCCTTTTCATTATAGGGGACTGGAATGCAAAAGTAGGAAGTCAAGAAACACCTGGAGTAACAGGAAAATTTGGCCTTGGAGTATGGAATGAAGCAGGGGAAAGGCTAATAGAGTTTTGCCAAGAGAATGCACTGGCCATAGCAAACACCCTCTTCAAAGAACACAAGACTAGACTCTAAACATGGACATCACCAAATGGTCAACGCTGAAATTAGATTGATTATATTCTTTTCAGCCAAAGATGGAGAAGGTCTCTACAGTCAGCAAAAACAAGACTGGGAGCTGACTGTGGCTCAGATCATGAACTCCTTATTGCCAAATTCAGACTAAAATTGAAGTAGAGAAAACCACTAGACCATTCAGGTATGACTTAAATCAAATCCCTTATGATTAAGCGAGAAATAGATTTAAGGGACTGGATCTGACAGACAGGGTGTCTGATAAACTATGGACGGAGGTTTGTGACACTGTACACAGACAGGAAGCAAAACCATCCCCAAGAAAAAGATGAAAAAAAAAAACAAAACAAACCAGCTGTCTGAGGAGACCTTATAAATAGCTGCGAAATGAAGAGAAGCCAAAAGCAAAAGAGAAAAGGAAAGATATACCCATTTGAATGCAGAGTTCCAAAGAATAGCAAGGAGAGATGAGAAAGCCTTCCTCAGTGGTCAATGCAAATAAATAGAGGAAAACAACAGAATGGGAAAGACTAGAGATCTCTTCGAGAAATTAGATACCAAGGGAACATTTCATGCATGCAAAGATGGGCTCGATAAAGGACAGAAATGGTATGAACCTAAGAGAAGCAGAAGATATTAAGAAGAGGTGGCAAGAATACACAGAATTACTGTACAAAAAAGATCTTCACAACCCACATAATCATGATGATATAATCACTCACCTAGAGCCAGACATCCTGGAATGTGAAGTCAAGTGGGCCTTAGAAAGCATCACTACGAACAAAGCTAGTGGAGGTGATGGCATTTCAGTTGAGTTATTTCAAATCCTGAAAGATGATGGTGAGAAAGTGCTGCACTCAATATGCCAGCAAATTTGGAAAACTCATCAGTGGCCACAGGACTGGAAAAGATCAGTTTTCATCGCAATCCCAAAGAAAGACAATGCCAAAAAATACTCAAAACATGGTATAATTTTACTCATTTCACATGCTAATAAAGTAATGCTCAAAATTACTTCCAGATGTTCAAGCTGGTTTTAGAAAAGGCAAAAGAACCAGAGATCAAATTGCCAACATCTGCTGGATCATGGAAAAAGCAAGAGAACTCCAGAAAAACATCTATTTCTGCTTCATTGACTATGCCAAAGCCTTTGACTGTGTGGATCACAATAAACTGTGGAAAATCCTGAAAGAGATGGGCATGCCAGACCACCTGACCTGCCTCTTGTGAAATTTGTATGCAGGTCAGGAAACAACAGTTAGAACTGGACATGGAACACCAGACTGGTTCCAAACAGGAAGAGGAGTACGTCAAGGCTATATATTGTCACCCTGCTTATTTAACTTATATACGGAGTACATCATGAGAAATGCTGGGCTGGAAGAAGCACAGGCTGGAATCAAGATTACTGGGAGAAATACCAATAACCTTATATATGCAGATGAAACCACTCTTATGGCAGAAAGTGAAGAGGAACTAAGAAGCCTCTTGTTGAAAGTGAAAGAGGAGAGTGAAAAAGTTGGCTTAAAGCTCAACATTCAGAAAACGAAGATCATGGCATCTGGTCCCATCACATCATGGGAAATAGATGGGGAAATAATGGAAACAGTGTCAGACTTTATTTTTCTGGGCTCCAAAATCACTACAGATGGTGATTGCAGCCATGAAATTAAAGGGTGCTTATTCTTTGCAAGGAAAGTTATGACCAACCTAGATAACACATTAAAATTCAGAGACATTACTTTGCCAACAAAGGTCCATCTAGTCAAGGCTATGGTTTTTCCACTGTTCTTGCATGGATGTGAGAGTTGGACTGTGAAGAAAGCTGAGCATAGAAGAAATGATGTTTTCGAACTGTGGTGTTGGAGAAGATTCTTGAGAGTCCCTTAGTCTGCAAGGAGGTCCAACCAGTCCATTCTAAATGAGATCAGTCCTGGATGTTTATTGAAAGGACTGATGCTGAAGCTGAAACTCCAGTACTTTTGCCACCTCATGCGAAGTGTTGACTCATTGGAAAAGACCCTGATGCTAGGAGGGATTGGGGCAGAAGGAGAAGGGGACGACAGAAGATGAGATGGCTAGATGACATCACCAACCCGATGGACATGAGTTTGAGTAAACTCTAGTGGTTGGTGATGGACAGGGAGGCCTGGTGTGCTGCGATTCATGGGGTTGCAAAGAGTCAGACACGACTGAGCGACTGAACTGAACTGAACTGAACTGATAAAACCTAAACCCATTAAACTGCTAGAAGAAAATTTAGGCAAAACATTCTTTGGCATAAATCAAAATGACTTTCATTGTCACTTTCTTGCACATTATTTTAATTGTGTAATTATTAATTAAGATACAAGAGTGAAAATATGTATATTAACTTCCGTCCTTCTTGTTTCACTTTTCACCTCCTTCCCACTGCTGCTAAGTCACTTCATTCGTGTCCGACTCTGTGCAACCCCATAGACTGCAGCCCACTAGGCTCCCCTGTCCCTGGGATTCTCCAGGCAAGAACACTGGAGTGGGTTGCCATTTCCTTCTCCAGTGCATGAAAGTGAAAGGTGAAAGTGAAGTCGCTCAGTCGTGTCTGACTCTTAGCGACCCCATGGACTGCAGCCTACCAGGCTCCTCCGTCCATAGGATTTTCCAGGCAAGAGTACTGGAGTGGGGTGCCATTGCCGTCTCTTCTCCTTTCCACTACCTAGTGAAAAAAAAAACTCTTTAATATTAGTGACATTCCCAATTATATACTAAGATGTATTTGAAAGAACAATCTTAATTTTCGCTTTCTTTGTGGTAGCAGTGATATTTATTAATACTTTTGCAATGTTTGCAACTTCAGTTAAGCATGACTGACCATTTGTGATTTTAAAATATTATACATTTTTCTATATATAAAAATCTTAAAGGCATTTCTATAACAGTAATTCTTTCAAATATTTTATAATTAAACACTTTATTTAGCATATTTAAAGCATGTTTTGAATATTATAAGAATATATAGGCAGTTTATTTCATCACTCAGTTTGACTAAGTGAAGAAAACTTGAATTTTTAATAGTCACAGGGTACAGACGAGCTTCCCTGAAGGTTCAGATGTTAAAGAATCTGCCTTCAGTGCAGAAGGCCCGGGTTCACTCTCTGGACCCTGACTATCCCCTGGAGAAGGAAATGGCTACCTGCTCCAGGATTCTTGCCTGGTAAAGCCACGGAGAGTGGAGCCTGGCAGGCTACAGGCCGTAGGGTTGCAAAGTGTCGGATACAACCAAGCAACTTTCATTTTTCAATAAAAAGTGATGTTATATCAGATCGATCTTAAAGGTACTAATACATAAGACAAAATTACTATGTAATAGATGGACAAACTGAAAGGTGTCTAGGAAGGTTGTTTAATAATCAGATCTTGTTCTTGTGGTTAGCATTGGCAGCATTCTAATATCTACAAGGCAGTCTCCTTCACTAAGTGACAAGGGAGTGTCTACTGACTTAGAATATTTTTCACTGTTATATATTTCCTATTCAGCATTTTAGATGTGTTATAAGGATGGAAACATGTTGGTCTTATAAGAGTATAGCTACCCTTCTCCACAGTGTTATTTTTCATTGTAAATTTGTACATTTTAAATATTGTGTAAAAAATCAGACTTTATGTGCTTGATCAATGTGAGTCTCCTCACTGTGAGTACCACAATAAGGAATTCAAATATTTTTGCTAGGCACCAAACTCTAAGAATTTCAGTTTGGAATTATATAGAAGATTAATGATGAAAAGAAGGAATAAAAAGATGAGACATATGGGAAAACCTTTTTTTTCCATATTCTAATGTGA
>SJYQ01013120.1:19952-49473 GCA_006410935.1 Redunca redunca
GGAATAAGCTGCTTCATTATACATACTTAAAACATTTTTAAAATTCTTTATTGTGTTATAAAACTTAAGTATTTAAAAGTTTTTGTGAAAGAGATTTAAAGCATCATTAATCATTAAAGTGCTAGCAAAATTATTAGAGCAATGAACTATTTGCCTGTAGGGAAGTAACCATCTTTCTTCTATCAATTAGTGACATAAGAGACACTTTAGACAAAAGCACATGGGAGATATTGGGGAAAATCAGAAAGATTATTAGAAAGGAATAATAATATAAAAAGAGTAATGAATGTTTGCATTCTAATGTGGGCATGGGGAACAATATAAATGAACAGGAAGAATAGGATCAAGAACGCAGGTGGGATGAAAAAATGCCAGCACATATAGTGAAGAAGCTGAAATTTGCCTGTCTTACTTACACAGATATAGTTCTATAGATAACCCATGAACTATATATTTAACACAGTTGAAATTGAAAGTTGAACTTGTCAGCAGATGTAGGTACTGAATGATATCTATAATAAACTATGCTAGTTCATAGTGACACAAAATGAATAAAATATGATCACAGTATTCTAGTGGTTTGTAGGGTGATAATATTTATCTGGTTATAAAAATTGCAATATATAATTACATAATTATAAGGTATAACACAATGTGATGATGATGCAAGGTTAGCATCCTAGGAAATCATGAGTAAGTCTTTAGTATCTAACTTCTGGGATAATCAAGTACATATTCACAAAAACATTAAAACCATAGCTGAAATTTTAATGTAACTTGGAGTTTGCAAAACAGGTAAGTCAAAAAGGTCAGATTACCTAGGAGAGTAATCCACCTACAACATCTGCTGTGCCATCAGGAGTTGATCCTGGTCCAAATGATCTGGCTAGTACTATTTCCCTGTTTGATCTGACCACACTTCATGTGCATTCATCTTGAATTTGACACCTCAGTCAAAGAGTGTGACCTTCTTTAACTATGGCATATCATTCTTTACACTTTCTTAATTTTTAGACTATGTTATCCTAATTTTTGGCTTAATGCCTTAGTAGAATTGCTTAATTTCTTCACAGTAGATGAATGGACTTTTAAAAGAAATTATTCATTAGATCACAGCATCTCCCCCTTCACCCCCAGAAGAATTATAAAAAATAAAGCTTACTGTATGAAATTAAAATTGTATTAAATAATTATATAAGATAAATGAACTTTTCTCTCCCACTCCTATTATTCTTGTTTTGCAAAACCTACATTGATTTACATCTGACTTAGTTTTCATTACTTGATGACTGTGTAACCACTAAAATTGATATAAATAAATGTTGGAGAATATCTCTACACATGTATGAATTTAAGTAATATAACACCACCTACCATCAAAGGGGAAATTATGGAGTTATGATGAGTCTGAGTTATTTTAAAGATATATTATCACAATTTGCAAAGAGATTGGCAAATTATATGCATTTGGTCTACTTTCTATTACAATTTCTTATGTGCCATTTACATGTTATTTGTAATACTGGAATTATATATATTTAGCTCATATATTTAGCAGAAATTCTTGCAGTAACCTTTCCCTTTCTCCTCCCTGGCTTTTCCTCACATAAGTGTATAGTTTTTCTAGGTAACCTCAAGAATACATAGGGATTGTAGACTTGATTAATAGTTTACAAATGTCATGTGTCATAAATTTTAGGGAGTATAGATTATTTTTCCAACTTTGATGGTATCTTCTAAGACAACTAGTACTCTACTGCTCATTTTAGTGGAGTATAAAAGCAAGATGATATTTGAAATGTAATTACTTAAATAAACATATTAAAACATTTTTTTCTGAACCAAGAAAAATAATTATTTTCACATACTATAGTTCTTTGGAAGGAAGATAAGATTTAAAAAATAAAAGTGTTACGTGTTGAATATGTGCTATGCTCAGTCACTCAGTCTTGTCTGACTCTCTACAGCCCCATGGACTGTAGCCCACCAGGCTCCTCCAGAAATTTTTCAGGGAAGAATACTGGAGTGGGTTGTCACTTCATTCTTCAGGGTATATTCCCAGCCTGGGATCAAACCGCCCTCTCCTGCATCTCCTGTATTGGCAGGAGGTACTATACCACTAGCCCCACCTGGGAAGCCCAATATATGTATAGAATATATTTCTGAGAAATACCCCCTCAATGAAAACAAAATAACTGAAAAGATGGTGAAGTCAGCAATATCCTCTTGGAAACAAACAGACTATTATAACTAAAGGTTAATATTTACCCAAGGCTCATTTTATGCCAGACAATTTTCTAAGGACTTTATTGTCACACACACACACACACACACAGGTGTAAGTGAGCAGTACCAGATTCTCTATTTCATGGAAAAAACAACAGTGGCTTAGTTAATTAATTAGGTTATTGGTATCACCCATCTAACAATGAACAAAAGTCTTCTGAATTCATGAAGTCCAGCTCCAGACTCCAAGTTCTTAATCAAATGCTTTCTGATCTTTTAGGTATAATTAGATTGACTTTCAGAGAAGGCAATGGCAACCCACTACAGTACTTTTGCCTGGAAATTCTCATGGACAGAGGACCTGGTAGGCTGCAGTCCATGGGGTCGCGAAGAGTCAGACACGACTAAGTGACTTCACTTTCACTTTTCACTTTCATGCATTGGAGAAGGAAATGGCAAATCATTCCAGCGTTCTTGCCTGGAGAATCCCAGGGACAGTGGAGCCTAGTAGGCTGCCATCTATGGGGTCACACAGAGTCAGAGACAACTGAAGCGACTTAGCAGCAGCAGCAGCAGCAGCAGATTTACTTTTATGGAAAAAGTACCTAAATAGTAAATGCTACTCTTTTCTACACCTTCCAGCCTTGAACCAGGATATATCTATGTTCAGAATATAAATGCAGCATTACTGTTAGCAACGGCCCTTAGCAGAAATATCGTCTTCCATCCTAGAAGTGTTATATATATATATATATTTATATATATATATATAATTTATCAAAAAGATCCCGAAAAATTTTCAGGATTACTCTGGACCTAAGCTTTTTGATATGGAGGAAGACTGTATTATTGACATCAATGAATCTGAAGATAATAATGAACATCTTACAGGTTAGCATAGATGTTAACTTTGATTCTGATTGGTGCTAATTAGTTATGAGATAGCAGTTTGTAAGTTCCTCTTTCCTGAGTCCTGGGCCCTGTGAAATCCAAATTGCTATTTCCATTAGATTTTCCTGGTGAACCATGGGTATATATTTTTATTGTTTGTATTTATGGTGTTTAAAATAAATAACATTCACAAAAAACAATGATTTATTTTATATCTTTCCTTTTTAATTTTTGTACATATTGATAAATTTTATCTCTTTGATAATTTTGTCTTATTTTCAAGCCTATATTCTCCAAGCACCTGTCTGAATAATTTACTTATGTCAAGGCAACATTTACCATCTTTGGGAAGAAGCATCATATCTCTTTCATGACAGAAGAAGATATTTAATATCTGTTACACATGGGAGGAGGGCTTAAGATGGAGGGGGTATGTGTACACTTATGGCTAATTCATGCTGTCGTAGGCAGAAATCAGCACAATATTGTAAAGTAATTATCTTCTAATTAAAAATAAATTTTTAAAAATAAATGAAACCTATCATGTTTTCAACCAGTCAAAATATCATATACACATTTTATATTTCTAAGAACAATTCCTTAAACTTCCACCATTTACCAGTCAAGAGTTACAAACAATTTAAGGGCCAAAGGCAAAAATAAATCTAATATTTATTTACCCTGGCTTATTTCATCTTTACAGTGGTAATTGTTAGAATATTAAGCCAAAATCTGTTCTCTGATTTTCAGCTGTGGATCTGATTTCTGATGCCTGAGGTGAAGGAAAACCAAATTGCTTCAAATGATGTCTAACTTGGCTTCACTGTTAATATTTCAAATGTAAACTTTAATAACTCAGTATCTAAACTTTATTTGAATAAGTGTTTTATAATATGCAAAAATAATAAAAAATATAATCATCCACTTTGCTCTATAAAAGCAGATTGCAATATTATTATTGATACTCACTGCAAAATGTGTACCATTGGTACAAATTTTTAGATCAAGTACCTCATGAATCCATAGGTAAGAAAACTGACTGTTGGAGAGGACTGATGAAATTTTCCCATTTTTTTTTTGCATCAGGATAACTACTTGCTTTGTTGTTGTTGAGATCTTGGATGAGCTGGGCCTCTTTTTGTTTTATTTGTTTATTTTATTGTTAAAAATTTTACTTCAATCAAATATAATTTAGGAGTGAAGGATTCAGTGGTACAGGCTTAAAGGAACAGATCACTGGAAAGTTCATATGAGATCAAATTCATCTGGAATCTGGTTGCTCCTGTGAAATCATCAGGACTCAATGTCTCAGATTCTCAGCTCTTTTCCCAAGTACAGCATCACACAGGGGAAAGAATGTTGCTATGAAGTAGTAATGTAGAGACCAATTAATTTATGGCTTTCACTCTGTTCTCTTAAAAGAAACTAAAATAAGCTAAAAGATGTGTCCTTTATTACAATTCCCAGAGAGCTACCAAAATTGGGCTACATGGGACCCTTGGCTGTAGCCTCTTGCTCTAGTTAAGGGTATTACTGGTTAAGGGGGTAAAAATGCTCTCATTACCGTTTAGTGTCATCTTCCCAGGTGGTGTTAGTGATAAAGAACATTACCAATGCAGAAGACGTAAGAGATGTGGCTTTGATCCCTGGATCAGGAAGATCCTCTGGAGGAGGGCATGGAAATGCACTCTTGGATTTTTGCTTAGAAAATGCCATGTACAGAGAAGGCTAGAGGGCTAAAGTTCATAGCATCACAAAGAGTCAGGACAGGACTGAAGCAACTTAGCACACATGTATGCCCATTCATCCTCAAAGTCAGAGGTGAAGTGAAGTCTGCAAAACTGGAATGATGTCTACACAACAGGCATGAGAATGAGTTAGAAATGTTGTTTACTCAAGGAAAACCACAATGCTTTCATAAGACTGTGAAGGAATTAAACAACGGCAAGTAAGAAAAATGTTCACTATAACTCCTTTTACTGAGTCTTTAATAAGGATGTAATGCTTGGAGAAATTAGGAAGTTTGCTTAAAGTCCCACCACTTGCCGTGGCTAGAATCCTTCTCACCCCATCCCACAATCCAATCTTCTGATTTTTTAGTACAATATTATATACACAAAGTTATACAGTGTAGAACTGTGCTACCACTTGTCCTGAAGTTCTCACCTTTCATCAGCTTTTCTCAAACAATATAAATGGTAGATAAAGACAAAGACTAATTAGACATCATCTTAGATGTATGGTTTTGTCTCCAGCAAGACAAAATACTTCCACAGCAACAACTAAGTAAAACAGAAGATTATGTAAAAATTTGTGTTTTTCAAAACATTGTAGATTAAGAAAGCAAGATGAACAAAAATAAAAGAGAATACTTGTTAGTTCTTGTCAGAATGTTTCTGTCCCTAGGGTCATTTGAATGAAAAGGGGGAAACTTTATCTGAAAAAGTACGGCAGACTTACTCCAGGTAGATTAATCATTTGGGGGAGAGGAAACATCAAATCTTGTGAAGCCCATGTGGTCTGACATGCTGGGTTGGCAACTCATTTGGATTCAGTTCATTCACTCAGTGGTGTATGACTCTTTGCAACCCCATGGATTGCAGCACGCCAGGCTACTCTGTTCTTCACCAACTCCTGGAGCTTGCTCAATCTCATGTCCATCGGGTCAGTGATGGCATCAAACCATCTCATCCTCTGTTGTCCCCTTATCCTCCTGCCTTTTTTTTTTTTTTTTTTTTTTTTTCCCCAGTGAGTGAGTTCTCCACATCAGGTGGCCAAGTTACTGGAGCTTCATCTTCAGCACCACTCCTTCCAAAGAATATTCAGGACTGATGAAAGTTTGCTGCTGTGAGCCGTATGTTACACCAGGATTCTTGACTTCCAGAAGAGAGGATTTTGATCCGGGGTCAGAGACGAGGCTTGACTACTTGGAGCTTTTTGTGTAGCAAAGTTTTATTAAAGTATAATAGAGCTAGGGAAACTTCTGATATAGACATCAGAAGGGGATAAAAAAGAGTGCCCCCTGGATAGTTCTTAGAGAGGTGTTTTATGTCTGTTAGAAAACTATTAATCAGATAAGAGAGACACCTCAAGGCTGAGGGAGTTTCACCAGGCCCCTCTCCCACAATATGCATTTTTGAGATAGGATGGCATGAGGTGTATCATCCCCTGGCCATAAAACATTTGACAGGAATACTGGTTTGTTGAGTCATTATTGGCCCAAGGTTTGAGAAAAGAAAAAAAAAAAAGTTAGAAACATTTCGAAGAAAGGCAGATTCTGACGCAAATACATAGTTTCAGTAACATAGCTTAAGAAAAACATTTTCATGCAAAAAATGCATTGATTAACTCATCAGGTATCATCAACACAGAAGTAAAAGAAACCTCTTCTAATTTTGGATTAGAGAGGGAAAACAAGCCTGCCACTTGCAGTTTCTTTCCTCCTGCCAATTGGGGACCTCTGGCCTTCCTGCCTGTTACCCTCTCATTATCCCCTTTTCTTGTAGGAGTATTATGTTGCCTAGGGAAAGGGATGATCCTTCATTCATTCCATAACTTCTTCCAAGCTGACAAGGGGCATCATCCCTAAATTGATGAAGCAACACATTTTCCTAACCCTCATGTTGACAGTCTGAATCAGAGGCCCCAAGTAGTAGTTGGAGGAAGCTGTAGCATTCGTAGGAGTTTGGACAACCATTTGTAATTTAAAAGACTTCATGTGGCTAGAAACAAATCCAGCTACACAGTTACAGATGCAGGGAGCAAAAACAGAACAATCAGAGTTATTACAATTAAGACAGTTTTCCACAATGGGGAAATGTCTCCCAAAGTAAAGCAAATGAGGCTTTAGGCATATCCATAGCCTGAATCAGCATGTTCATGTGTTTAGTAAACTGAGTAACATTAATGCTCATATCTTTTATATATTTACAACATTGGGTATGAACAATGGCACAAATTCCTCCTTGTGTGGCTGTTATAATATCTAAGGCCAATCTGTTTTGTAAAACCACCTTTGTAATTTGTATTTGTTCATCATTAAGGGCTGAAATAGTTTTTTGAGAATATCACAGCATCAACTCATAGCATAGCTTCTGTAGTTCTGAGAGAGGGAATGAATATTGCAGCCACGTAATCATACCAGTGAAATACAGACCTCATCCAATGAGTTCTAAGGTGTGGCAAATTAGCAGGCTTCTCTGGAAGCTCTGAAAATGTGAAGCCATGAGTAAAAGCTGGACCTAAGGTGAATCTCCCTATCCAGCCAGGGGGACATCACATCCATAGGTCAGAGCCACATATTGAGTAGCTTCTGTTTGGAGCAAGTCAGTGTGACTGAGGGATCCAGTCCCAATCAGTGTCTAGCTAGGCCAAACGAAGACCTGTACTGGGGTAAGAAAACACAGGAACGATTAAATTGCATATTTCTTGAGGAAAAAAAAAACAAAATTGTTTCCAGTCATTATTATTAAGCTGTCAGCTAATTCTGGGGATGGCTCTGTTTGTCCCCTGCATATGGGGGCACTAGACATTAGGTGTCCCTTTTCAGGAGTTAGCCATATGATCTCATTCCATATTTGATAAACATCATGCAAAAAACCATCAGATCTAGACCTATTTGTCTTCTTATGTGCAGCAGAATAGTCATTAAACCAACATAAAGTATAATCAAAGTTAAAAGTCACATTATATCCATAGTTAAGGTACAAGGTGTTACACCAGTCCATTTTAGGATTGTTAGATGTTATCAGATTAAGAGGAGACATCACATATGATTGTTGTTGGTGAAGTAGTTACAGACTTGGAGAAAGGCTTTTCCCTAAAGTGGAGATGCCCACCATGGGAAGCCTTCTGCCAATGAGGATAAGAGTGCTCCACAGCACTGGCAATTAGACCAACTGTGGAATGCAGCATATGAATGAGCTCAGGACAGGAAGGCATTTTGAGGGTCAAACAACAGACTCAGGATTTTTGGAGTCAGCAGAAACCAGCCCATACAGATTATTTGGTCCATCTGAAAAGTGAAAAAGTAAAAGCATATAGAATAAAGACATAAAATGACATTGCTTACTCTGAGGGTCAGGATGCCATTTTTTAACTCGAACGTGGTACACTCATGAATTAATTCCTGGCACCTTGACAGCTGCGGGAGAAGAAAGAATAACCTGGTAAGGGCTTTCCTAGAGGGGCTCAAGAGATTACCACCACCCCCACCACCCCCACCCCCCATTGCCAGATCCAAATGTCTGTATCAGGACCTTGGTTCCTGGCTCAAACAGTGGCTTGTTCGACTCAGAGGCTGGGTCACTGCCCAGAGTTTTCATAAAGTCTGTTGAAAAGCTCAAAGTTGAGTTATAGAGCAGTGACTGATATTTAAGAAGTCAAATTTTTGTCATCCAAATATTAACTTTAGAGTTTAAGATTCCACTCAAATCATGAGAATTCAGTACAGTAAGATTTTACCCATTAATGAACTCAAGAGCTTCAGGTACTAATAAAAGCAATGGCAGAAATTACCTTTAGACAATGTGGCCATCCATGTGCCACTACATCTAATACTCTACTCAGGTATCCTATAGGTTGCTGGTAAGGGCCTTGGAGTTGTGTCATAACTCCCGTGGCCATACCTTTTCTTTCAGTGACAGATTAAACTCTGACCCTGTGGGCAAGCTCAAAGCAGGAGCCTTCAAGAGAGCAGTTTAAAGAGCCTTAAAAGCCTTTTGTGGATTAGGCAATGACAATCCACTCCAGTACTCTTGCCTGGAAAATCCTATGGACGGAGGAGCCTGGTAGGCTGCAGTCCATGGGGTCGCTAAGAGTCAGGCATGACTGAGTGACTTCACTTTCAATTTTCACTTTCATGAATTGGAGAAGGAAATGGCAACCTGCTCCAGTATTCTTGCCTGGAGAATCCCATGGACAGAGGAGCCTAGTGGGCTGCCGTCTATGGGGTCACACAGAGTCGGACACGACTGAAGCAACTTAGCAGCAGCAGTAGAAGCGAAAGTCTTTTGAGTATCTGGAGATCAAACCAACTTGTCAGTTTGGGCTTAATGAGTTTTAATTATATGTTTATATAAAAGCTGGGCAAGTTCCTCATAATCTGGAATCCAAATGTGACAGTAGCCTGTGATACCCCCAAATCCTATCAATTGTCTTAAAGTTATAGGAAGGGGATGATTTAGTATAGGTTTAATTCTCTTCGGGACTATGGCCCTCATCCCTGCGGATATGATTAGGCCCACATATTTAACAGATTGTTGACAAAACTGTGCCTTTTCCCTTGATACCTTATAACTGTAGCCAGTCAAAAAGTTTAGGAAGTCTTCTGAGGTTTGCGAGCAAGCTTCTTCTGTCTCAGCACAAAGCAGATTATCATCTACATAGTGTAACACTACTGTCTCAGAGCTATTAAAGTTTTGTAGATCCCGTGACAAACTCTGTCTAATTAAGTAAGGGCTGTCACAAAACGCCTGGGACAAAACTGTCCAGGTTAACTGAGAAGCTGGCTGGGTAGGGTCTTCAAAAGCAAATAGAAAATGGCTTTCTTCTGGAAATGGTATAGAATAGGAGGCATCTTTTAAATCAATTACTGAAAAATATTTGGCTTGTTCAGGAATTTCAGACAATAGAGTATAAGGATTGGGTACCATGTGGTGTAGAGGANTTGGGTACCATGGGAGGGAAGGGAACCACAGTCTCATTTACTATTTGTAAATCTTGAACTAGTCTCCATTTATCATTTGACTTTTTCACACCCAAAATAGTGTTGCATGAACTATTACAGGGAATTAATAGCCCCTGCTCCTTTAAATTTTCAATGATAAGTTTTAACCCTTCCTTAATCTTGAGTTTTAGAGGATACTGCTTTTGATGTGGAAATATGTGTGGGTCTTTGAGTTTGATAATGACATTAATAGCACAAAATGTTCCATTTTGTTTTGTCCCACAGTTTTTCCATCAGCCCACACTCTAAGATTTACATTTTGTTCAATTAATGGGAGAGAAATGGAGAGCTCTATTTTCATGAAAACAGAGGCATGGACCTTGCTCAGTATATCCCTCCCCAAAAGGGGTGAGGGAGACTCTGGCACAATCAGAAACTCATGTGAAAACAGCACAGAGTCTCAGTTGCAGCTTAGAGGACAACTGAATAATAACATTTGGCTCGTCCAAACAGTCCCATTGTAGCAGTGGATTGGGGAGTAAGTGAGCCAGGGGCTTCAGTAAGCACAGAGTAAGCTGTCCTGGTGTCCAGAAGGAAATCAAATGATTAGCCCCCTACAGTTATTAATACCCAGGGTTCCTCAGGTGTAATTAGGATAGGATCTTGTGTGGGGACCCCAAGACAGCTTCAGTCCTGATTGTCCTGAGAATCCGACCTCTGGGGCCTATGCCTATGAGGGCAGTCTCTCTTCCAGTGTGGTCCTTTATAGACCAGACATGGACCTGGGGACAGCTTAGGAGACTGAGGGCAATCCTACTTGAGGTTCCCAGCCTTCCCACAGTAATAGTAAATCCCTCCCTTTCCAATGGGGTCCCTGTGGGCACTTTTCTCAGGTTGTCTCAGAATGGTTCTGACCACCATTCCTAGGGCTTCAGTCTTTTCCTTGGTTTTTCTCTGCTTTTCCTTCTCCCCATATTCCCTGAAGTAATAAACTGTCCCAACCAGTTGCAATAAATTTTGTCAAGATACCTGTTTTAGTAGCTTACGGTGGGTATCTGGAGCCAGCTGAGTGAGAAATCCATCATTTAAAATCATTCTTCCCTCTTCACTTTCAGGACCAATCTCAGTGAGTCTGTGAATGGCTTCTCGCAGTCTAAGAATTTACCAGGTGCTTCCTTCTTTTCCTGTTCTACATTTTCCAGTTTGGCATAGTTTAAAGTCTTAGCACGCACTCTCATGAGTCCTTCAAGAATACATCTGACAAAATGACTCTGATCCCATCTTCTTTTAGCTGCATTATAGTCCCATTTCAGTTCAGTTCAGTCACTCAGTCATGTTTGACTCTTTGAGACTCCATGGACTGCAGTGCGACAGACCTCCCTGTCTATCATCAATTCACGGAGTTTCCTCAAACTGTCCATCGACATGGGGATGCCACTCAACACTCTCATCCTCTATCATCCCCTTCTCCTCCCGCCTTTAATCTTTCCAGCATCAAGGTCTTTTCAAATGATGTAGTTATTCACATCAAATGGCTGAACTATTGGCGTTTCAGCTTCAGCATCAGTCCTTCCAATGAATATTCAGGACTGATTTCATTTTGAATGAACTGGTTGGATCTCCTTACAGTCCAAGGGACTTTCAAGAGTCTTCTTCAGCACCATAGCTCAAAAGCATCAATTCTTCAGTGCTCAGCTTTCTTTATAATACAGCTCTCACATCCATACATGACTACTGGAAAAACCATAGCTTTGACTAGAAGGACATTTGTTGGCAAAGTAATGTCTCTGCCTTTTAATATGCTGTCTAGGTTGGTCATAACATTTATTCCAAGGAAGGAATTTAATTCCTTTTAATTTCATGGCTGCAGTCACAATCTGCAGTACTTTTGGAGCCCCCCCCGCCCCCCCCAATAAAGTCTGTCACTGTTTCCATTGTTTCCTTATCTGCTTGTCAAAAGTGATGGCACCAAATGCTATGATCTCCATTTTTTAAATTTGAGTTTTAAGTCAATTTTTTGATCCTCCTCTTTCACTTTCATGAAGAGGCTCTTTAGTTCTTTTCTCTTTCTGCCATAATGGTGGTGTCATTTGCATATCTGAGGTTATTAATATTTCTCCCAGAAATCTTGATTCCAGCTTGTGCTTCATCCTCCCTAGCATTTCTCATGATGTACTCTGCATATAAGTTAAATAATCAGGGTGACAATATACAGCCTTGTTACTCCTTTCCCCATTTGGAAACAGTCTGCTGTTCCATCTCCAGTTCTAACGGTTGCTTCCTGACCTGCATACAGATTTCTCAGGAGGCAGATCATGTGGTCTGGTATTTCCATCTCTTGAAGGATTTTCCACAGTTTATTGTAATCCACACAATCAAAGGCTTTGACTTAGTCAATAAAACAGAATAGATGTTTTTCTGGAACTCTCTTGCTTTTTCAATGATCCAGTGGGTGTTGCCAATTTGATCTCCAGTTCCTCTTCCTTTTCTAAATCCAGTTTGAACATCTGGAAGTTCATAGTTTACATACTGTTGAAACCTGGCTTGGAGAATTTTGAGTATTACTTTGCTAGCATGTGAGATGAGTGCAATTGTGTAGTAGTTTGAGCATTCTTTGCCATTGCCTTTCTTTGTGACTGTAATAAAAATAGACCTTTTCCAGTCCTGTGGTCATGGCTGAGTTTTCCAAATTTGCTGGCATATTGAGTGCAGCACTTTCACATCGTTTTTTAGGATTTGAAATACCTCAACTGGAATTCCATCACCTCCACTGGCTTTGTTCCCAGTGATGGTTCCTAAGGCCCATTTAACTTCACATTCCAGGATGTATGGCTCTAGATGAATGATCACACTGCCGTGATTATCTGGGTAGTGAGGTGTTTTTTTTTTTGTATAGTTCCTCTGTGTATTCTTGCCACCTCTTATCTTCTGCTTCTGTTAGGTCCATACCATTTCTGTATTTTATTGTGCCTGTCTTTGCATTGGTATCTCTAATTTTCTTGAAGAGATATCTAGTCTTTCCCCTTCTTTTGTTTTCCTGTATTTCTTTGCATTGATAACTGAAGAAGGTTTTCTTATCTCTTCTTGCTATTCTTTGGGACTCTATATTCAGATGGATATATCTTCATTTTCTCCTTTGCCTTTCTCTTCTCTTCTTTTCACAGCTATTTGTAAGTCCTCCTCAGACAATTGTTTTGCCTTTTTGCATTTCTTTTTCTTGGGGATGGTCTTGATCCCTACCTCCTATACAAATGTCACAAACCTCCATCTATAGTTCTTCAGGAACTTCAGGTTTAATCCCTTGAATCTATTTCTCACTTCCACTGTATACTCATAAGGGATTTGACTTAGATCATACCTGAATGGTCTAGTGGTTTCCACCGCTTTCTTCAATTTAAGTCTGAATTTGGCAATAAGGTGTTCATGATCTGCGCCACAGTCAGCTCCCAGTCTTGTTTTTGCTGACTGTATGGAGCTTCTCTATTTCTGGCTTCAAAGAATATAATCAATCTGATTTCAGTGTTGACCATCTGGTAATGCTCATGTGTAGAGTCTTCTCTTGGGTTGTTGAAGAAGGTGTTTGCTATGACCAGTGCACTCTCTTGGCAAACTGTATTTGGCCTTTGCCCTTCTTCCTTGGAGGAAGTCACCACTAACCCTGCCATAACACAGCACAGCATTAATCCTGCTATAGCACCATAACTTCCACAGAACTGGGAAGCAGACTCTTGGAGGGCACATACAGACCCTTGTGCACACCAAGACCCAAGAAAAAGGAGCAGTGACCTCATGAGGGACTGACCCAGACTTGCCCTTCAGTGTCCATCAGTCCCCAGTGGAAGTGTGGCTTGGCGATGGCCTGCTGCAGGGTTGGGGGCACTGAATGTAGCAGTGCATGCATGGGTCATTTTGAAGGAGGTCACCATTATCTTCTTTACCTTTGCCATAGTTTGGCCCCAGGGAAATAACAGCTAGTGAACACAGTTCAGTTACTGAGCATAGTTGCACACATCAGAACAAGACCTATGCAGTTTCCTCTTCAGTCAGTCTCTCCCATCAGGAAACTTCCATAAGCCTCTTATCCTTTCCATTAGAGGTAAGACAGATTGAAATCCACAGTCATAGAAAACAAACCAATCTGATCACATGGACCACAGCCTTGTCTAACTCAATGAAACTATGAGACATGCAGTGTAGGGCCACCCAAGATGGACAGGTCATGACGGAGAATTCTGACAAAATGTGGTCCATTGGAGAAGGGAATGGCAAACCCCTTCAGTATTCTTGCCTTGAGGACCCCATGAACAATATGAAAAGGCAAAAATATAGAACACTGAAAGATGAACTCCCCAGGTTAGTAGGTGCCCAATATGCTACTGGAGATCAGTGGAGAAATAACTCCAGAAAGAATGAAGAGATGGAGTCAAAGCAAAAATAACACCCAGTTGTGGATGTGACTGGTGATGGAAGTAATATCTGATGCTGTAAATAACAGTACTGCATAGGAACCTGGAATGTTAGATCCATGAGTCAAAGCAAATTGGAAGTGGTCAAACAGGAGATGGCAAGAGTGAACATCACCATTTTAGGAATCAGCAAACTACAATGGACTGGAGTGAGTGAATTTAACTCAGATGACCATTATATCTACTACTGTGGTCATGATTCCCTTAGAAGAAATGGAATAGCAATCATAGTCAACAAAAAAGTCCGAAATGCAGTACTTGGATGTAATCTTGAAAACAACAGAATGATCTCTGATCGTTTCCAAGGCAAATCATTCACTACCACAGTAATCCTGTCTATGCCCTGACCAGTAACGCTGAAGAAGCTGAAGTTGAATGGCTCTATGAAGACCTACAAGACTTTCTAGAACTAACACCCCCAAAAGATGTCCTTTTCATAATAGGGGACTGGAATGCAAAAGTAGTAATCCCAGTCTGGTTCTTTAGTTCTGACTGCCTGGTTCCCAGGAAGGAGAGTGGCCATCTTGTCCTCCCTTTTTCCTGCTGATTCATTACCAAACCATTCATCTCCATAGGGAATAGCTTTCTCCAAAACTTGAGTTTTTGAGTCAGGAGTTCGCATTTGCCTCAGGGTACACATCACATCCTTCCAAATAAGATTATAAAGCAGAGTAACACCCTTAAAGGTTCTAATAGATTTTTCTGGGTCTTCCAAATAGTCTCCCAGATCTTCCTTGATTGTTTGTATTTCTTGATAAGAAAAGGGCTTATTAACTCATGGACTGATCCCCCTCCCTCCCTGGTGGGTGCTTCATGGAGAGGCAACAGCTTGTGTGGTGGTTCCCCAGCCTCTCTGGCTGCCCTTAGCTTATGATCCCAGGGATAGCATGGAGAAACCTGTTTTTCCTTAACTCTTTGTTTACTGTCCTCCATTTCATTCTGTATTTCACCCTTAGTTTTAGTTGTCTGAGCTTCCCTTACTTCAGTTGTCTGATTCTGAATTAAAACCAGAGTATGAGCTTCTACCAAGACCAAGGCAGCTCTCTCCTGATGGGTGTCCTGACTTTCAGTTTTCTCATTTGGAATACCCAAATATGGGGGCAAAGTAGGAGGACAGGAGGGAACTGAAGGTTTCATGCCCAAATCTATACCTTTAGGACATGTCTGGCATGCCTCACAGAGATAGAAGAAAAAAAAAAGGCAACACATATGCTACTTCTACCCATTTCCATTGTTTTATACAGAACAAGTCTAAATGTAGGACAGTATAAAAAATTACTGGCCATTGTTTGCCATCCTCCAATGGGTAGCATGGCCATGCAGTATCACATAGGAAGGTCAGGTGTGTCTTCTTTAAGCTCTGGGGATCAAATCTATCTGATTTTCAGGATACAGTTTAAGGGAATGAGGCTGGAATTGTTAGCTCCCATCTGTAAGAAAGAAGAAAGCAACAACCATTACCTTTTTTTCTACAGGAGACAACCCTCCTTGCTCTAGATGGGGGTGGGGACAGGCCTTCTGCCTAAGCTTCCTTCCCCTGCCAGGGTTGACCTGTCTCTTATTAATGCAGGTATCTCTCTACTGTTCTTCCCTGTTATACCACTTAGGCAGAGTGGAGATGCACCAGGGGTAGACCTGGTGGCATCCCAGATTGATGTCCAGTTCCTCACCATTAAACCCTTTGTCTAATTTCTGCTCCTCTTCTGATGCCACCCAGAGTGCAACAGAGTAGCCTTCTGGAATGCCTCCCGGAATGCCTCCCAAGCTAAGACTGCCAGGAGAAACATCTGTCTTCTGTGTACCTGTGCACAGTACTGAGTATATTCCTTACCACAGTAGAACTGAGAAATATAAAAGGTCAAACACAAAACCAAGATGTCCCTTTCGAGTGTCAACACACCAGTGTATGTGGTGATATATATGTTGTAATAGCAAAAGAGGTGGTGAAGGACTATCCAGAGAGGGAAACAGTGAGTTGGTCCTTGAGCTATTAGGGCCAGTCCTTTCAGAACACTGGAGAGCCTCCTCTGGTCCGCTAAGAGTTAGCGTTACCGAAGGAAGAAGCCCATTGCACTTCCAAACTGACCAGATCATGGGATTCCCGATATGTGTCCTGAAAAACCTCATGGTCACCAGCCTTGCTCCTGTCTACAGAGATCGGAGGCACAGCCATAATAAAGGATCACTTTCATGTCGCTAGCCCCTCAGGCAGGCAGCCAGGAGAGCAACTTCTAGCCTGAGAGATGTTCTTGGAGTTAGAGCTCCACCTAGCTACTGAACAATGTGCTCCTATCTGTAGTGAATGATAGGACAACCAATAGCATGGACTGCAATTCCCTTGAAAGTCTGTAATCTGACAGCTTTGGTTATAGTTCTAATTCCTCAGGCAGTTACCAAATGGTCAAAGAGACCTGCAAAAGGTGATAGAGAAAGGAATGTTCAGTCCACACGCTTCATCCATTTCTGGCCGTTCACCTTGCAGGGATGTTGGATACCTCTTGGCATTGGCAAGTCAGTATTTATACTCCAACAAAGCTCCCCTTGAGGCTGCCTTCAGTCATTACAAGGCACCACAAAACCACAAAGTAGGGCACAATGCTTGCTTCATGACCAGATTCACAGCTCTTTCATGCTGCTTTCACACACACAGGCACACTGTAGAGTGAGTAAAGTACAGCAGAAAACGAGCTCCAAGTACCCTTACCTTGTCTTGAAAATCCCAGATGAGCCCCCAGTATGAAAGTTTGCTGCTGCAAGCCATATGCTATGCTGGGATTTGTGACCTCTGAAGAAGAGGAATTCAATCCAGGGTCAGAGACAAGGCTTGACTACTTGGAGATTTTTGTGTAGCAAAGTTTTGTTAAAGTATCTTAGAGCCAGTGAAAGCTTTTGACATAGACATCCGAAGGGGACTGAAAGAGTGCTCCTTTGATAGTTTTTAGAGAGGTGTTTTATGTCTGTTCAGTTCAGTCCAGTCTCTCAGTCATGTCCGACTCTTTGTGACCCCATGAATCGCAGCACGCCAGGCCTCCCTGTCCATCACCAACTCCCAGAATCCACACAAAGTCATGTCCATTGAGTCGGTGATGCCATCCTGCCATCTCATCCTCTGTCGTCCCCTTCTCCTCCTGCCCCCAATCCCTCCCAGCATCAGAGTCTTTTCCAATGAGTCAACTTTTCTCATGAGGTGGCCAAAGTACTGGAGTTTCAGCTTTGGCATCATTCCTTCCAAAGTATACCCAGGGTTGATCTCCTTTAGAATGGGCTGGTTGGATCTCCTTGCAGTCCAAGGGACTCTCAAGAGTCTTCTCCAACACCACAGTTCAAAATCATCAATATTTCGGCGCTCAGCCTTCTTCACAGTCCAACTCTCACATCCATATGTGACCACAGGAAAAACCATAGCCTTGACTAGATGGACCTTGGTTGGCAAAGTCATGTCTCTGCTTTTGAACATGCTATCCAGATTGTTAGAAAGCTATTAATCAGATAAGAGAGGCACTTCAAGGCTGAGGGAGTTTCACCAGGCCCCTCTCCCACAGTATGCATTTTGAGATAGGGTGGCATGAGGTGCGTCATCCTCTGGCCATAAAACATTTGACAGGAATACTAGTTTGTTGAGCCATTATCAGCCCAAGGTTTGAGAAAAGGAAAAAAAAAAAAGTTAGTTTTAGGTGGAATCATTTTGAAGAAGGCAGATTCCAAAGCAAATGCCTAGTTTCAATAACATGGCTTAAGAAAAACAATTCCATATGGAAAACGCATTGCCTAGTTCAAGTAAGAACCAGGTGTCATCAACACAGAATTAAAAGAAGCCTCTTTTAATTTTGTATAAAGAAGGAAAAAACAAAACAAAACAAAACAAAACTGCTATGTACAATTTATTTCCTCCTATCGCATGGGGACCTCTGGCCTTCTTGCCTGCTACCCTCTCACTGATCTCCTTTAGGATGGACTGGTTGGATCTCCTTGCAAGCCAAGGGACACTCAAGAGTCTTCTCCAACACCACAGTTCAAAAGCATCAATTCTTTGGTGCTCATCTTTCTTTATAGTCCAACTCTCACATCCATACATGACCACTGGAAAAACCATAGCCTTGACTAAATGGACCTTTGTCGGCAAAGTAATGTCTCTGGTTTTTAATATGCTATCTAGGTCGGTCATAGCTTTTCTTGCAAGGAGCAAGCATCTTTTAATGTCATGGCTGAAGTCACCATCTGCAATGATTTTGGAACCCAAGAAAATAAAATCTCTCACTGTTTCCAATGTTTCCCTATCTATTTGCTATGAAATGATGGGATCGGATGCCATGATCATAGTTTTTTTAATGCTGAGTTTTAAGGTGGCTTTTTCACTCTCCTCTTTCATTTTCATCAAGAGACCCTTTGGTTATTCTAAAGGGCTGGCAACTAGAGGAACTCTAAGCTCATGGCTTCTTTCCTCAAAAGACATTTCTAAATGCTGAGATGATGATAGTGGAAAGTTGTGAAGACAGGGTGGGATGGGCAGCCAAATTGAGCCCTGTAGCCTTAGTGGCATTTGGGAGGCAAAGTCTCAATAGATGGGCTGTAATAAACATACAATACATCTTGTTCTTGAGACTTTAGAGAAGTAGGCTAAATCTAACTGAAATTGAAACCCAGTCCTGATCAAGATCAATGACTGATTGAATTAAGGTGACAGCCCTTCCTTGTCTGTTTAACAGAGAAAAAGGAAAACCTTCTCAAGGACATTAATTTTAGGGCTAGTCTTTATAGTTTTTTAATATACAATACCCAGAATAAAATAGTTTATTTTATGCAAAGTATCCATGATATCTTTAATTTATATAATTATACATTATATTTGATATATTAAATAGCTAAATGATTGCTCATATAATCAAATAATTTAAATATTACATTTCATAGCACTATGTATGATCAGTGCTGCTGCTGCTGAGTCACTCTGTCATGTCCAACTCTTTGCCGCCCCTGTAAGATTCCTCAGTCAATAGGATTTTCCAGAAAAGATTACTGGAATGGTTGCCATTTCCTCCTCTAGGGGATTTTCCAACCCAGGGATTAAACTTGTGTCTCCTTTGTCTCCTGCCTTGGCAGGCAGATTCTTTACCACTGAGCCACCTTGAAAGCTCATATATAATCAATAATTTGCATTATATAAATATATGTAATTCAAAGAATCGTAAATATGTGATTTTCTTCCTTTTTTATTGAGCAACTATTCTAAGATTTTTCCTCTGATTCTTCCTTATCTTCTCAACCACTAAATATTGGAATGTCCCTAACTCTCAGTCCTATAAACTATCCACTTTTTTCTCGGTGCTCATTCTTTTTGTGACCTCATCCATTCTCTTGTCATTAAATACCATGTGAACTAATAACACTAAGAGGGATTCACCTCTCATATGTCTGGGCTGACATATGCAACTGTATACTCAAATTTATCACTTAGATATCTATAGGTAAAACAAGTTAAAACATCCCTAAGTAGACTTCTGGTTTCCATTCATAACTAGTTTTCCCCACATTCTTTATTTTAAAAACTGCAATCCCTTCTTTCCAAGTGGCAAAACCCTTTCTCAATACCAGATTTCCAATCCAACATCAAACACTATTTGGTTTATCTTTAACATAAGTTAAAAATATGGTCACATCATTTCTCTCATCCTCAGGCTTCCCTGGTGGTCAGTGGTAAAGAATTTACCTGCTAGTTTAGGAGACATAGGCTCAATCCCTGGGTAGCAAAGGTGCCCTGGAGGATAAAATGGTAACCCACTCCAGATTTTGCCTGGGAAATCCCATGAACAGAGGAACCTGGTGGGCTACAGTCCATAGGGTCACAAAGAGTCAGACATGACTGAGCATACATACACACACTTCAAACCATAATTATCTCTCACCTGGAGCCTTACTTTAGCTGCAACTGTTTTCCAGATTACAGACTTGTCCTCCAGCCACCTATTCTCACCATGGGACCCAATGGAGAAACTGTCCACAACCCTCTTTAAACCTTTGACGTTGTGATGAATTTCCATCCCACTCAAAGAAGAGCTAAAATAGTCACAGTGATCTAGTAGGTCCTACACACTCTATTTCTCTGCACCTCCCTGTGCTCTTTGCTTGGCACTCATATCCTCATGCATTTGCTGCAGCTGATCCTGCTGGTTATGCCTGAAATGTCTTACCCCTGCCCACTTTTTGCACTTGCTGCTGCTGGTGCTTGGAATACTCTTCTTACAAACACCAATTTGGACACCTCTCTCACTTCTTTCATCAAGTACCACATCAATGAAAGTTTTTCTTATAATCATATTTGAGAATTACACTCTCCCCAGTATATATTCTACCACTCTTTTGTGCTCTAGATTTTTTCCACAAACCAATACAATAACACACACATTCATACACACATGCATTTCACTTAGGTATTGGTTTGTTGTTTTTCAACTACTACTAGAATAGGACTGAGATGAGGATAGGCAATATTTTGCTCTCCTTTGTTTATTGTTATAGTGCAATCACTGACAACATGGATAGCTACTCTATAAATAACAGTTGAGTAAACAATTATGAGTATGGTTAATGTTTCTTTCACAAGGTCTGCTGTTATAACCTGATGTTCTCTTTTTGGGAAAAATATATTTATTCAATGGCAATTCAAAGAGTATTAGAGTTATGATAAAATAAAGATTTTGTTTATCTTATACTTTTAAATCTTTTGCATAAGGCACCATTGAGAAAAGAACACTCAGTGCTCCTACACACACATATAAAATATACACAGATTAACTTAGGTAGTTAGTAACAGGAAGCCAGATATGTTTGTAGTCAAAATTACTGATCCTTTTATTGAATCTTGCAAACAGAGTTAGACTAGGGAGAAAATGATAAGAACATCTGATACCCATTATTAGATACTCATTTAACAGTTCTGGGAAATAGCAATTCTCATTCACTTTTTCTGTTAGCATCCTAAAAGTGGGCCTGTCTGAGAATTCAGTCATGGGGAGACATGGTTTGATCAAGTCTGTTGCTTTTCCTTTCAAAATGAACCACATAATGCACCTGTGTAACTTCACTTCTTAATCAGATCAGCAGGATTGCATTGAAACTGAGTTTAATGCTGCTATAAGTTGAGGATTACTTGAAAAACTTCCCTAATCCCTTCTCTTTGTTAAAAGAATACGAGATAATACTAATGTTTCTGTCCCCTAAATTTAGTAAAATTGGACAAAACATTAAGCAATATCATTTTGTGCCCTTTCATTGGCTTTGGTATACATTTTCACAGGTAAAATCATCTTTCCAAATATACATGCATATGTATATATTTGTATATGTATATGTGTATATAATATATATATATAAAACTTTGCTGTAAATATATGTATATACACAATGAACTCCAATCTTCAGAATTTCACAGAAATTAATTTTTCTAAGTCATATACTTAAACTTTGTTGATGATAATAGCTTGCTATTTCTTTGAAAACAACATATTAATGGAAGGCTAGTCTCTAGACTAAATGATAAAAGGTGTAAAGTATTCCTTTCTCTTTGCCTATTTTTTGTTTTTCTGCATCTCTTCATCTAGGTGGCATGCTTTTTTGTTTTTCTCCTATTGTTATAATTGTTTGGTTCTAAATCAATTATTTGAAGTAGATCATTAATAAACAAATTTGTGATTTTTGCATCAATATCTTGTTCTTTGATGGCACGATACTTTTTTTGCTGTTGTTGCTGTTGTTATTTCATGTTAACTATGTAGGCCATAGCAGAAAAATGCAGAAATACTTGGGATGACGGTAGAAGTTTAAAGAATTGTTCTAATGCTCCTGATATAACTCATTTAACAACTTATAAAAAATTCAGAGGAGAAAGTTTCAAGAAAAAAATATTATATTCAGAACCACATTTATCTTCATGTAGAGACAAATGGCAACTCACTCCAGTATTCTTGCCTGGAAAATTCCATGGACAGAGGAAACTGGTAGGCTACAGTCCATGGGGTCGCAAAGAATTAGACATGACTGAGCGACTTCACTGTCACTTTCAGAGACATTAAGTATACCTTCCCCTTAATTAGGAAGTAATTGTAGTTTACAACTTCTCACTTGCCTTGAGCACATCTTTACATCAGGAAAACTATTATGGATTTTTGAAGGCTTAAGGAAATTTGAATGGAAAAGGAAGAGAAAACACCTAAAAGAGGATCGGGATTGTTATTTTCTATTTGAGGAATGTATCATGATTTCAAAATGGAAGAGAAGATTCTTCCACTTTCTGAGGCTTTAAGTTCCACAGTGTTCATTACTCTCTCATCAGTTTTTCAGCCTCCTTTGAGATGAATGCAATTGACTCCATCCTTCTGCAGGTAACCAATTTAATTAACTTGGTCTGCTTTCAGTCTTATAAATGTCAATCTATAGCACAAAGTAATTGATGTTCTTAAGTAAAACTTTAGTACGTCTCTAGTTTGTATATCTTAAATGCTACAGATACCATGCTTCTGTATTGAAATCACTGAATTTACATGTTTTTCTAACATTAATTTTTAAAGAGAAGGGGCAAATATTTTACAATCAAATATTTAGGGTTTATTTTAGGTGTTTTCTTGTTTTAATATCTTTTTTATTAATTTATTTTTACTTGGAGTATAATTGCTTTACAATATTGTGCTTGTTTTTGTCATACATCAACAAGAATCAACCATGGGTATAAGAAAGCACTTCAAAAGAACTATTTCAGAGGCTTCAAATACTATACTCTACTTCCAGTTAAAATGGTAAGATCTCTTGAATTCAAAGTGCTACTAAATAAACTGTAAATATATATTCCTGTGTTTTATTTTTTTAAGTGAACTATCCTTCAGTTCATTTCAAAGGAGAAATCATACCCTCCATTTTAAGACTGCAAAGGAAATTCTCACCATGATGACAGATAAAACATCCAGAGAAACTTAAATATTCAACTATATTTTATTAAGGTTGTTGTTTTTGTTTAGTGATACAGTTTCATAGGATTTAACCAGACTTTTCGTATCCCTAATTTTCACATAAATAATATTACTTTTTAATGTGTAATTTTGAGGAATGGACATTTTCAGGGACACACATGTGGTACTTCAGAAGAAATGTTTGACTACACATTCCTACTCTTCTTCCTTTTTATCAGTCAGTTCAGTTCAGTCGCTCATTCGTGTCCAACTCTTTGTGACCCAATGGACTATAGCACGCTAGTGTTCCCTGTCCATCACCAACTCCCGAGCCTGCTCAAACTCATGTCCATCGAGTTTGTGATGCCATCCAACAATCTCATCCTCTGTCATCGTTTTCTCCTTCTGCCCTCAATCTTTCCCACCATCAGGGTCTTTTCCAATGAATCAGTGACCAAAGGATTGAATTTTCAGCATCAGCATCAGTCCTTCCAGTGAATATGCAGGACTGATTTCCTTTAGAATGGACTGGTTGGATCTCCTTTCAGTCCAAGGGACTCTCAAGAGTCTTCTCCAACACTACAGTTCAAAAGCATCAGTTCTGAAGAGTGCTCGGCTTTCTTTATGGCCCAGTTCTAACATCCATACATGACTACTGGAAAAAACATAGCTTTGACTAGATGGGCATTTGTTGGCAAAATAATGTCTCTGCTTTTTAATATGCTGACTATATTGGATATAGTTTTTCTTCCAAGGAATAGTGTCTTTTAATTTCATGACTGCAGTTGCCATTTGCAGTGATTTGGAGTCCAAGAAAATTAAGTCTGTCAATGTTTCCATTGTTTCCCTATCTATTTACCATGAAGTGATGGGACCAGATGTCATGATCATAGTTTTTTGAATGTTGAGTTTTAAGCCAACTTTTTCACTCTCCTCTTTCACTTTCATCAAGAGGCTCTTTAGTTCTTCTTCACTTTCTGCCATAAGGGTGGTGTCATCTGCATCTCTGAGGTTATCAATATTTTTCCCGGTAATGTTGAGTCCAGCTTGCACTTCATCCATCCTGGCATTTCACATGATGTGCTCTGCATAAGTCAAATAAGTAGAGTGATAATATACAGCCTTGATGTACTCCTTTCTCAATTTGGAACCAGTCCATTGTTTCATGTGTGGTTTTAACTGTTGCTTCTTGATCTGCATACAGATTTCTCAGGAGGCAGGTCAGGTGGTCTGGTATTCCCATCTCTTTAATAATTTTCCACAGTCTGTTGTGATCCACACAGTCAAGGGCTTTGGCATAGTCAATAAAGCTGAAGCAGATGTTTTTCTGGAATTCTCTTGCTTTTTTGATGATCAGATATTGGCAATTTGATCTCTGGTTCCTTTTCCTTTTCTAAATCCAGCTTGAATATCTGGGAGTTGTTCATTCACATACTGTTGAAACCTGTTTGGAGAATTTTGAGCACTACTTTGCTACCTTGTGAGATACATTACATGGGGTCACAAAGAGTTGGACATAACTGACTGACTTCACTTTCCATTTGTTGTTGCCACCTTTTCTTAATATTTTCTGCTTCTGTTAGGTCCATACCATTTCTGTCCTTTATTGTGCCCATCTTTGCATGAATATTCCCTTGTTATATCTAATTTTCTTGCAGAGATCTCTAGTCTTTCCCCTTCTATTGTTTTCCTCTATTTCTTTGCATTGATCACCCTGGATTGCTTTCTTATCTTTCTTGCTATTCTTTGGAACTCTACATTCAGATGGGTATAGCTTTCCTTTTCTCCTCTGCCTTTAGTGTCTCTTCTTTTCTTAGCTATTTATAAGGCTTCCTCAGACAACTACTTTGCTTCTTTTATATTTCTTTCTGTTGACACAACAAGATGGTAGGAGGAATGAAATTGCATTTAGAATCAAACTCCATACCTGCCAGAGACAGTCGGAAGCCTCAAACAAAACCTGTGCACACAAGGACCCAGAAGTCCCATAGAGACAGCCAGACCTACCTTTCTTTTTATATTTGTACACCAACACACATACACATGTCTGCAGACACATATACACATTTATACATTCAATAACACTGTTACTCTTAAAAACACTTTTACATATGGATGCTCTTATTATGTGCTGAATTCTGTCTGTCTTGTCAATTCCTATGTTGAAGCCCTAAGCCAAGTACCTCAAGAATGTTTTCAGAGATAAGTTTTTACAGGAGTAATTATGTTAAAATGAGATCATTAGGATGGGCCCTATTTCAGTGTGACTGGTATCTCCATAAGCAGAGGAAGTTTGGACACAGACACATACAGAGGGAAGACAGTCTGGACACATAGGGAGATGTCTGTCTACAATCCAAGGAGGGCTAGCTAGAATAGACATTTCCCTCATAACTCTCAGAACGAGCCAGTCCTGCCTGCACCTTGATCTGGACTGCTGACCTCCAGAACTTTGAGAAATAAATGTCTGTTGTTTAAGCTACCCATTCTGTGGTACCTTCTTACTGGAGGCTTAGCAATTTGTAAATTAAAGAAAGTTGCTTTTTTAACTGCCCTTTTTCTTCAATATAGTCTGAACATTTCCCCATATCCATCGTATCTCTTTTAATGACTGCATGGTGTTTCATTTGTTGGAGAAAGTGTTTCACATATTTTATTTTTATAAAGGATGCTACAACAATAAACTAGGCAATACGTCTTTGATCTCACCTGTAGTTAGTTTCTGATAAATTCCTAGAGTCATAAGTTGCTGGGTTTAACTCTATATGTTAAAATGCTGATAGAAGTTATTTAATAGCTGTCAGCAGTGTTGTGCCAATTAATATATCTACCTATTCTTGCATGAAGAGTGTCTAATTTTCTATTTTCTTGAACAGTTTTATTTTTTAAGTTCACGCAAAGTTAAGTGTTTAAAAACAGAATGTCATTGTGCTTTAATTTAAAGTTATTTGGTTATTAAGGAAACTGACCATGCTTTTTTCCCTTGATGTTTTTGCAATATGTTCTTTTTCTTTTTTATTGTAAATTCTCTATTGTTGTCAACTTTTTCTCCTTGTCCTAAAAAAGAAATGATACTGATACTCGAAGTCTTTCTTACCTCTCAATTATTCAATTATTGACCATGAAACCTTGAATTGTGTGCATTTTTGGAGATTCTAATGACCACACAATGTGTGACTTTACTGTAGGAGCAGGTGTGTCTTGTCTCAAATCAGAAACATTTATTCACAGAATTATCCCTAGATATTTCTCTTACCATCAGATTTTGAATTTCTATTCTTTTCTTAAACTATGATGACCTATATATATCTTACAATAAATAAGTGGATTTATTAAGAAAGGAGCAGGAGGAAATGTTTTCAGTGTTTGCCTTTTCAAGCTCTTTGTGTTAGGACTTCTTGATATTCAAGTTTCGGATAAAATGTGTAAGCTGTCTGAAATGAACTTCAATTTGATCACAACAGCTACTGAGCTTGCTGCCCAGACTCTCAAGCTACCCTGAAGCCTCTTTTTCACTCCCAAAACTTAACTTCTCCCACTTCTTCACAAAAATATTTGACTCTCTGCATTCTCTCAGAGAATTCTCTTTTTTGTTTAGAATAGTCATATTTGATGTCTATTGCTAACAACTAAGAATGCTGACTAAAACAATTGGCTGCTGAAGTAGAAATTTTGAGGTTGGAAAGATGTTAAATGTGGTCAATCTTAGATGATTGGTTGTGGCTTAAGACTTTGGTTAGCATGTGAGTACTTGGGGAAGGGTCATATGATTTCTAGGAAGTTGCCAGTGAGGCTAAAGGGGAAATGTGTGGGTATCAAGGACAAACATCATCTGCTTCACAGTTTTGTCTAAGATGCCCCTAAATTCATCAGCCAAGCAGAACTCTTTGAGCAAATTGAGCACAAGGGGCAGAAAAATCTGGGCAGAATCAGAAACAGATGGTGCTGTGACATAATCCCTCAACTGAGGTTATGCACCTGAGTTCAACAGACCACTGGGCAAACGTCCAAATGCCAAGCAGATTAGGCTGTCCTTGATAATTAAGGCTAATTAAGTTGTTCTTTCATGTAAGTCCATTGTGGGATCATTCAATATATATTAGGTAAACCTTATTTAATCTGAAAATATTACTATGAATACTTACCAATCAAAAGTAGGTGAAGATTGCAGTGTTCATCATAAAGTATTGGTTTATTTACGCTTGAGGTTACTTTTCAATTGAAAAAGAAACTTCTTGACCTCTAAATATTATTAGAGATTTTTAATTCCAACATAAATATTAACAGTAGTAAAAATACTGTCTTTCATTATAATTTTTAGTATGCAGCAGTATTTTTCAAAGATTTACACACATTTAGAACTTATAAATTAGAAATTAGAAATAAATTATAGAGAACTGCAAATTCTTAAATTGAATGTCACCTCATTTGCCCATAAAAAATAGACACTATCTTAAAAAATTACTCCTTTCTTGTATTTATTTCTGCCTCTTCTCCATTAGGTTGTTTGAAATCACTGTTGAAAGTGTGTGCTCAGAATTATGAGATTTAAGTTTGAACTTTTTTGTGATTCTTCAGTCATAGATGTTTGTGCTTCATATCTTTCATTCATAGAGTGAATTTCTTGAAATTATTGTTTTGTATATGAATTTAATGCAGTTAGTATTTGCAACTGGAAACTAATTCTTATATACTGTGCTTCATCTTTGTGGGAAATAAAAAAAATCCTCAATTAAAATGACCTTATAATCAGATATATTATAAATGAATTTATTTTAGGAGGAACATGAGTTTCTAGNTCTAGCTTGTATATTTACTGCATATAAAAAGTTGACTATAAGAACATATTTGGATATGCAGCAATCTCACTGTAGGAAAGGTGAGATATTCATTTCAAGTATTTGTTTTTTCTTGGTTGAGAAAATAAAAACTGCTTGCATAGCTTATTTAAATCAACTATATTATCCATTGAATATGAATTGATGTTTGTTGGCACATTCAAGGACTGTGTAATGTTTATATGTTTACTTTTAAATCTCCACTTAGCTATCCTTTCTTTTTGCTTCTTATCTCTTCCTTCTTCTGAAGAACTGTTTGACCCAGGAATCTATTATAAGGATTCAAATGGAAAACCTTATAAAACTCACTTGCATATATTCATATATATAGAGATCGCTTAGACATTCACAAGCTATAGTTCAACTCACAAACACAAATATTGTTTTAATACAGCAAGTGTGTATTTATGGATTCTTAATAAACTGATTTGCTTTCCAAAATACTAAATTTTACCAATTTTAATGTATTTGTTTCATTATGTTGGAAAAAGGTTCCAGATATATGTGAGCTTTCTCTCTGGTCTATGTTCATCAACTATCACTCAGCGGCTGCTTACATAATATTACACTGAAACAGAATGTCTTCTGGAGTAATGACTAGCTATTGTACTTGGTGTTAGGTCAGAATCATTAATCAGGCAATGATTGCTACCTGTAGGGCACAGTGTCTGCTGTGGGATATTTTGTAGGTGGTGCTCAGAAAAGACAATAAAACTTCTAAACTTGTTAATGAGTCTAATGTTCATGAGAACATCCTTTGACAAATAGTTTATTTTAGTAAAACTCTTGACGGTTACCACTTTCTGTTAACTATTTCCCAAAGATGACAAACAACATATTTGTTGATATTTTATCAACATTATGCTTATATACTTATACCATTTTCTTAAGATTATTGGGTGAATGGACTATTTGTTAAGGACTATAATAATTTTATATATTTTAAGAAGTAAAGTAGCCAATTCAATTGTTTTAAAGGTAAGATATTTACTTTAGAAGGTAATAGTCTGTAATAGAAATAATAGTATTAAACGGGTATTGTTAATCTGGTTTTGTTGTTTATCACCACCCTAATCTTCCTGAAGAGGACAGATAAAGCAATAATAATTGATTAAGAACCTTTATATTTAAATCTTTTATGGTAACTAGATATACACACACTTGCACATGTGCACACATACAGAATACTGCTCCTAAAATTTACATAGGTCTTATAGAATGATAATTTAAAGCTTCATTAAAAACATATCTTTGTTCATGGGGGCATTTCCATTTTAAATAGAACAAAACATAGAGATGCTCTGAAATACCCTGTCCATTCTCTCCAAACTGGAGAATTAATAACGTTTTTTAAAAAATTATTTGTTAGCTCATCTTAAATTTTACTTAAGTATTATTGAGACATCACATAACCTTGTTTTCAAGATCTGTTAATAACAAAGCTAATATTTTTTAAGATTTTGGAACAAGTTGCTTATTATAACATGGTTATTT
>SJYQ01013120.1:61305-82825 GCA_006410935.1 Redunca redunca
TGTCAATTCCTTTTATTGGGAAACTTACCTACTTACCTCTAGAAAAATTGATGCTATATGTACCAATTCCTATGAGAGTTTTTCACCAATGGATATTTCAAATGTCTTTCTATATTATAAAAATTAATGAGCAGAAAACTCAATTAACTATAGTTGAAAGACAGGAAAGGGGACTTCTCATGCCTTGTAACAATAGCAAAACCCAACAGGAAGAAGCTAAAGTCTTCTTCTATCCTGGCAAAAAACAGATTCAATGAAATGCCACACACTGTGTTTACTTTAGCCCTCCTACACTCCTCTTCCCCTTTATAAAAATATCCTCATTCCTTTGCCTTTTGGGGACCTGCATATGACTTATTCTGGTTGTTGGTTTCGTTCAACTGCTAAGTCATGTCTGATTATTTGCAGCAGGCCAGACTTCTTTGTCCTTCATATCTCCTGGAGTTTGCTCAAACTTGTGTCCATCGAGTCAGTGATGCCATCCAACTATCTCATTCTCTGTTGCTCCTTTCTCTTCCTGTCCTCAATCTTTCCCAGCATTAGGGTCTTTTCCAGTGAGTCAGCTATTCACATCAGGTGGCCAAAATATCGGAGCTTCAGCATTAGTCCTTCCAATAAATAGTCAAGGTTCATTTCCTTTAGGATTGATTGGTTTAATCTCCTTACTGTCCAAGGGACTCTCAAGAGTCTTCCACAGGAATACAGTGCAAAAACAGAAATTTTTTGGTGCTCAGCATTCTTTATGGTCCAGCTCTCACACCCATACATGGCTACTGGAAAATAAATAAATAAATAAAATAAAACTATTGCTTTGACTATCCAGACTTTTGTCAGCAAAGTCATGACACTGCCTTTTAATATACTGTCTAGGTTCAACATAGGTTTTCTTCCAAGGAGAAATGCCTTTAATTTCCTGGCTTAAACTACCATCCACAAGTGATTTTGGAGCCCAACAAAATAAAATCTGTCACTGTTTCCATTTTTCACCATCTATTTGCCATGAAGAGATGGAACTGGATGCATGATCTTTGTATCTGAATGGTGAGTTTTAAGCCAGCTTTTTGACTTTCCGCTTTCACCTTCATCAAGAGGCTATATAGTTCCTCTTCACTTTCTGCCATTATGGTGGTGTCATCTGCATATTTGAGGTTATTGATATTTCTCCTTGCAATTGATTCAACAGTGAGATTAATCCAGCCTGGCATTTCGAATGATATATTCTGGATATAAGTTATATCAGCCGGGTGACAATATACAACCTTGTCATGTTCCTTTCCTAATTTTTAACCAGTCCATTGTTCTATGTCCGGTTCTAACTGTCGTTTCCTGACCTAAAACAGGTTTCTCAGGAGGTAGGTAAAGTGGTTTGGTATTCCCATCTCTTGAAGAATTTTCCAGTTTGTTGTCAAACAGTCAAAGGCTTTCAGTTTAGTTCAGTTCAGGCACCCATCATGTCCAGTCTTTGCGACCTCATGGACTGTGGCACACCACGCTTCCTTGTCCATCACCAACTCCTGGAGTTTACTCAAACTCATATCCATCGAGTCGGTAATGCTATCCAACCATCTCATTCTCTGTTGTCCCCTTCTCCTCCTGCCCTCAATCTTTCCCAGCATCAGGGTCTTTTCAAATGAGTCAGCTCTTTGCATCAGGTGGCCAAAGTATTGGAGTTTCAGCTTCAATATCAGTCCTTCCAATGAAGTCTCAAGACTGAGCTTTTCTAGGATGGACTGGTTGTATCTCCTTGCAGTCCAAGGGACTCTCAAGAGTCTTCTCCGACACCACAGTTCAAAAGCATCAATTCTTTGGCGCTCAGCTTTCTTTATGGTCCAACACTGATACCCATACATGACTACTGGAAAACACCATAGCCTTGACTAGATGGACCTTGGCTGGCAAAATAATGTCTCTGCTTTGTAACATGCCGACAAGGTTGGTCATAACTTTCCTTCCACAGAGTAACCATATTTTTAAATTCATGGCTGCAGTCACCATCTGCAGTGATTTTGGAGCCCCCCAAAATAAAGTCAACCATTGTTTCCACTGTTTCCTCATCTATTTCTCATGAAGTGATGTGACCGGATGCCATGATCTTAGTTTTCTGAAGGTTGAGTTTTAAGCCAACTTCTTCACTCTCTTCTTTCACTTTCATCAAGAGGTTCTTTAGTTCTTTAATTTCTGCCATTAGGGTGGTGTCATCTGCATATCTGTGGTTATTGATATTTCTCCTGGCAATCTTGATTCCAGCTTGTGCTTCATCTAGCCCAGCATTTCTCATGATGTACTCTGCATATAAGTTAAATAAGCAGGGTGACAATATTCAGCCTTGACATACTCCTTTTCCTATTTGGAACCTGTTTGTTGTTCCCTGTCCAGTTCTAACTGTTGCTTCCTGACCTGCATACAAGTTTCTTAAGAAGCAGAATAGGTGGTCTGCTATTCCCATCTCTCTCAGAATCTCTCTCAAAATTTCCAATTTATTGTGATCTACAATAAACTTGGCAGAAATAGATGATTTTCTGGAACTCTCTTGCTTTTTCAATGATCTAGCAGATGTTGGGAATTTGATTTCTGGTTCCTCTGCCTTTTCTAAAACTAGCTTGAACATCTGGAAGCTCACGGTTCACGTATTGCTGAAGGCTGGTTTGGAGAATTTTGAGCATTACTTTACTAGCATGTGAGATGAGTGTGATCATGCAGTAGTCTGAGCATTTTTTGCCATTGCCTTTATTTGGAATTGAAATGAAAAATGACCTTTTCCAATCTTGTGGCCACTGCTGAGTTTTCCATATTTGCTCGCATACTGAGTGCAGCACTTCAATAGCATCATCTTTTAGGATTTGAAATAGGTCAACTGGAATTCCATCACCTCTACTAGCTTTGTTCATCATGATGCTTCCTAAGGCCTACTTAACTTCACATTCCAAGATGTCTGGCTCTAGGTGAGATATCACACCATCATGATTTTTTGGGTCTTGAAGATGTTTTTTATACATTTCTTCTGTATATTCTTGCCACCTCTCTTAATATCTTCTGCTTCTGTTAGGTCCCTACCATTTCTGTCCTTTATTGAGCTCATCTTTGCATGGCATGTTCCCTTGGTACCTCTATTTTTCTTGAAGAGATCTTTCCCATTCTATTGTTTTCCTCTATTTCTTTGGACTGGTCACTGAGGAAGACTTTCTTATCTCTGGTTTCTATTTTTTGGCACTCTGTATTCAAATGAGTATATCTTTCCTTTTCTCTTCTGCTTTTTGTTTCTCTTCTTTTCACAGCTATTTGTAAGGCCTCCTCAGACAGCCATTTTGCTGTTTTGCATTTCTTTTTCTTGGGGATGGGCTTGCTCCCTGTCTCCTGTACAGTGTCACAAACCTCCATCCATAGTTCATCGGCATTCTGTCTATCAGATTCAGTCCCTTAAATCTATTTCTCACTTCCACTCTATAATTATAAGGGATTTGCTTTTAGGCCATACCTGAATGGTCTAGCGGTTTTTCCCACTTTCTTCAATTTAAGTCTGAATTTGGCCCACACAAAAAAAGGTCCACCACATCTAAGGAAAGAGGAGAAGCTATAAGAAGATGGTAGAAGGGCACAATAATGCTTAAAATCAACCTTATACTCACCAGAGACACTTGGAGGGCATAAGCAATACCTTGGGTGCACCAGGAAACAGGGAAAGGAGAGACCGAGCCAAACCTGCCTGTGAGTGTCTGAGGGTCTCCTTTGGAGGTGTGGGTAAGCAGGGGTCTGCCACAGGGACAGGAGCATGGGCAGCAGCAGTCCTGGGAGGCAAGGTGTCTACCATAATTCCTCTTGGAGGAGGTCACCATTACCTATTTCATGTAATGGAAGGAGCACAGCCCCAGTTATCAGCAGAAAATTGGATTAAAAACATGGGTTGAAATCTTCACTATTTACTAGTTATACAGACTTGTGCAATTTCCTCTCTAGTTCAGTATGTGCATCTGTGTTTTAAGTCATTTCAGTTGTGTCTGACCTTAGCAACCATGTGGACTATAGCCTATCAGGCTCTTTTGTCCAGGGGATTCTCCAGGCCAGTACACTGGAGTGGGTTATCATGCCTCCTCCATGGGAATTTCCTGACTCAGGGGTTGAACCTGCATCTCTTCCATCTCCTTCATTGGCAGGCAGGTTCTTAACCAATAGTGTCACCTGGAAAGCCCCCTAGTTAAGTACATTCCTCTCTAATATGAAGTTAGATATGTAGAACTCATGGAGAGTTAAGAATAATGTAAGAGGGCTAAAAGATTCTTTGTTAATAAAGTGGTCAAAGTTAAAGTCATTCAGTCATGTCCAACTCTTTGCAACCCCATGGTCTATATAGTCCATGGAATTCTCCAGGCCAAAATACTGGAGTGGGTAGCTGTTCCCTTCTCCAGGGGATCTTCCGAAGCCAGGGATTGAACCCAGATCTCCCACATTGCAAGTGGCTTCTTTACCAGCTGAGCTACCAGGGAAGTCCTATCAATATATTCATGCACACATCAATATGTTCAATTTTTTTCTTTGCTTTGAGATGCATTTTTTCCCACTTCTTTCTTTTTAATCCCTTAAATATCTTTATCCTTTAGCAGTTGTTTCTAAATGCTGTCTATTTGCAACAGGCATGCTTCACTTGGAATTTGCTGCTTTTTATACTGGCTATACAAATTAACTAAGGTACAGGTATATATTTTTAAGAAATGGCTGAGAATGCTTTTGTTGAATTGTAATATGGGTTTTTGCAAAACATAGTGTCTTCTATGTTAGTACAATAGTTAATGATATGTTATCTAGCTTTCGCATTTTATGCATAATATAAAAACCATGCATACTTTCTTCTGCTATACATTGACTCTGTCTTTATGCTAATTTTTAGATATTTGCAGAGCAATAGTAGAAATTATAGAGAAAAACCACACAGGAAAGAATCTTCATGGTAGTGATATTTATGGACTTCTAAATATGTCTATAGCGTGGAATTTCTGAAAGTCAAGTCTTAGGTATCTCTTGTGAGGGGAAAGATGTTGAAATAAGCAATGGATCCAAAATGTCTGAGGTCACTGACAGAGCAGGTCACTGAATGCTACAGTGACTTTTGCTGCATGGTCAGCACTGATAGCTTACCTTTTCCTCCTTGTCCTAGCTGTCCTTATAGTCTCAGCTTTGCTGGTATGTGGCTGGGGTAAAATTGAAGTAGGACATTTGTGTGGTGCTCTCAAAGCCTGGGAAAATTGTCATACTCTTTTTGTATATGCTGCTGCTGCTGCTAAGTTGCTTCAGTCCTGTCCGACTCTGGTAACCCCATAGACGGCAGCCCACCAGGGTCCCCCGTCCCTGGGATTCTCCAGTCAAGAATACTGGAGTGGATTGCCATTTCCTTCTCCAACGCATGAAAGTGAAAAGTGAAAGTGAAGTCGCTCAGTTGTTTCCGATTGTTAGAAACCCCATGGAATGCAGCCTACCAGGCTCCTCTGCCCATGGTATTTTCCAGGCAAGAGTACTGACTGGAGTGGGGTGCCACTGCTTTCTCTGTTTATGTATGAGATGCATTGTTTATAGCAGGGAAGTTCTCCCTTCGAATCAAGTATTTCTGGCCTAGAGGATGGAATTATGCAAGCAAAACAAAACAATTCTCCTTTCTCCAGTGTGTTTATTCTCAATTTGTTTTGTTCCATTGTGTTGTTGAAATTTCTTATACATACTTTATACTTTATACTTATACATACTTTAGCTCCAGGGCTCTCCTAGAGCTAATTTTGCTTGTGGATTTAATTTTTGACCTACTTTTATTGTTGTCTAGTTTTTTATCTTCTTGTAGGAAGATACCTTACTGATATCAGCTACCTTACTGATATCACTCTGCAGATCCCAAATGTGTATATATTTTTTAACAGCAACAACAAAAAAGACAAATATGCTTTTGGTGATCTACATCATGTAGTTGACATTCTGCTTACACCTGAATGTAAACCTACTATCCAATAAGTTCAAACTGTTTAAAAATATGGCTGTGTGAATAGCTCTTCTAATTCACCTTTGTCAGGGATGTGCCTAAAAATGGAAGACCCCCAAGATAAAACTCTCAGAATTTAATGCACAGAATTCTAAGGCCCCTTGAAGATAATTCTATCTTATAGAAGCTAAAACTTTATATCTTTCAGTTTTTCCAAATTAGCTACTTCCCCCCATATAGTAAAAGAAAAAAAAAATAAGAAAAACATTGTCTGAAATCTAGGGCAATATTCTTCTATATGCAGTTTTTTCCCACACAGAAATTTCAATATGTTAGGTAAATTAAATAATTCCAATTTGCTAGTGGTCTTGTTTAAGATATTTATTACTATTTGGCTGTCTATCTATAACAAACAACAACTTTTTCTTCAAACTTGAAAATTGTCTTTCCTATGGTTGCAATAATTGGGCTTCCCTGGTGGCTCAGACGGTAAAGTGTCTGTCTGCAATGCGGGAGACCCGGGTTTGTTCCCTGGGTTGGGAAGATCCCCTGGAGAAGGAAATGGCAGCCCTCTCCAGTATTCTTGCCTGTAAGATCCCAGGGACGGCGGAGCCTGGTAGGCTACTGTCTATGGGGTCGCAAAGAGGAGGACACGACTGAGCGACTTCACTTTCACTTTATCTAAACTAATGATAAGTTCATCTATCTTCATAGCTCCTAACTAAACTGACTGACTCAGTTACTCAACAGTTCGCCCTTTGTCACCAGTTTTTTTTCTCTTTGTTCTATGTATAATACCCCCCGCCCCCGGCCAAATGAAAACATAATTTATGTATACAGCAGAATCATTTCCTAAAAGCAGTTGTGCTTTTCTCCTCTCTTACAGAGCATTAATCTGTGTTGAGGTCTGTTTGTCCACCGTAAAATACCTATCAATTGCATAGTATATTTTTGAAAATTGAATAAAATGGCCACGTGAAAATATTTAGCACATTGCCAGGAATAAGTTATAGTCATGAAATTTGAATGCCTTCACTTATATCCCACTTTCTCACTTCCAAGTCATCCATACTCTTTTTATTTACAAAAGGAGTTTTTTTACTGGTTTCTATTTTACATTTTTCTTCATATATTTGCTATTCTCTTTATTTCAGTCAAATTAGGATATTATTGAATTCTGTCAAAAGATAATTCTTAATGTTCATATAAGATAATTCTATAACAGTATTTTTACCAAATGGCTGTGCTAAATAATGCATGTTTTCACCTTAGTGTGTTTGCTTTCCATAATTTGTCATTTCAGCCAATGGTTGGGGAAACAAAAGTAATGAACTGAGATATTAGGCTTGTTTGGGATTCCACTGCAAGTTGATGAAAAGGTTAAAATTTCAAAGTCTCAGAAATGCAGTGTGGAATTCAGCACATTCTGTTACAATTGCACCAGAAAGGAGAATGGGGAAAAAATAACAAAAAAAGGCCTCTGCCCATTATTTACTAAGATTTCAATCGTAGCCTTGCAGACTGCAGGTTTAAACCTCCCCACTCTGTCAATCAGAATGATAGAAGCTGATCCTCTCAGAGTGTTTTTTCCACCTCTTGACTCTTGGGAGAACCCCTTCCTTATCAGTAAAACCTATAGATGTTAAGAAAATATATTGTCTAGAGGCATATCCTAACCCAGAGGGGGTGATTTACCTTTCCTACTTTAGCTCAAAGCCTACTCTGAAGTCCCTTTGGGTCGGTTTCTGCCCTGGAGTGTAGGGATTAAGAAAAACAAATAAGAAGGAAAATTTAGTTTCTCAGGAATTTGGCTACCACCCATCAGACTTCATGGTTAAGATTAAGAAAACTAAGCAACATGTCAAAGAAAAATTGAAGGAAGGAAAAAAAAACCAAAAAGAAACCAGAAAAAAAAGTAACATTCATTTTTCATAGGTTAGACAGAGGCTGCATCTTCAATAATATATCAGTAGATTAAAAATATCAGTAATGTGAGTGGCAACTGCTCTTTGCTAGTCAGAAAATGGGTTGTCTCAAATTGTCATTGAAAGTTAACTATTCTTTTGTGAAGTGAACATTTTTCAGTGGAAAAGATAAACCAAGGAAAAAATGTGAAAACTATCTGCCACTACTCTTTAGGTACATTGTAGACTTTTCAAAAACATGAACACACTACAAATCATAGAAAAATAATGCAAAATACAGTTCAGTTAGCAAACACAAACAAAGCCTTCTGCTATGAGAATTAACATGTGCCAATATAAATAGTTGAACTCTTTCCAGCCAGGATGACATTTTCATGTAGTTTCCTAGGAGACAGGAAATGAAAAGAAAGTGAAAATTTTGGTTAATTTTAAGAAAGGGTAAATTGCACAAGGGAAGCAGCAGAGAGCAATTTAAAAGATATTAATGTGATGAAGTGTATTACGTGATCAACAGAATCTAATTAGAAGGTGGCAAGAACTATATCAACTAGTACCTGAGTAGAGTCAAAATGACTCATAATACATAGCCTATAAGATATCAACTAGGATGACAAAGTCCTAATGTATACCACAGGGAACTATACTGAATATCTTTACAAACTATAAGGAAAATAATATTTAAAAAAGAATACTTATATGTGTATTAATGGATCATTTTGCCATACAGTAGAGACTGACACAACATTGTAAATCAAAGATACTTCAAGAAAAAAAATATATATAAAGAAAGACATTATCTAGAAAGTGATAAACAGTAAAACAAATAGTTTAATAGTATTCTTTATGAACTCCAGGTATGTTGAGCAACTTCAGTCATGTCTGACTCTTTGCCACTCTATGGACTGTAGCCTGCCAAGCACCTCTGTCCATGGAATTTTCCAGTCAACAATACTAGAATGGGTTGTCACGCACTGCTCCAGAGGATCTCCCTGACCCAGGGATCAAACTCATGTCTCTCATGTCTCCTGCATTGGCAGGTGGGTCCTTTACCAGTAGTATCACCTCCAAAGCCCCATTCTTTATAAAATACAATGTCGTTATTGGCTTCTTTGTGATTCAGAAATTACTTTTAACTTGGGTCCAAAGAAAATCATTTTAAATACATACTGAAGTGTATGAGCAAATAGAAAGAGAAATTAAAGTTCTCAGAGATAATGGAAATAAAAAGCCACTAAGAGAAATGAGTTTTGTAATAATGGTTATTGACTTAGAAAATAGACTGCTGAATATTTTCCCAGCAAAGATGGGCTTATTTGGGATTAGCAGAGAATTGCAATTCAAATTGTGCAACCATAACAGCCACATGCAAGTTCTGCCAGAGGGAGGGACAAAGCATGCTTCTAAGAGGGAAAAAACAAAAAAGGTTTGGAAAGGCTGTGATAAAGAGCCAGAAACCTTTCATTGGCTGAATTTTTGCTAGGAAAGAACAGATGTCTTTTTCTTCCTAATGGACTACTATTAAAGGGGGTGGGAGGTCTCCCTTCTTTCCTCCCAACACTATTTAATTGAAATTTCTGTTTTTTTTTTTTTAATGTGACTTCCTTCTGATATAGATATTAATTTGAAAACATTGTTGATCAGGTTTCCATGACTTTCTGTCCCTCAAGGCCAGAAAAGAACTTCCTCTCATGTAGTGTCTCATGTTAGAGGGCAAGTACACAGATTGGAAACACACTGGAGTCACAAGAAGAGGTAAGAGGGAAAACTCTCAGCCCTGTTTTATTTGAAGTTCATATATTATCAAAATCAGAGACATTGGAAATTATCTGAACCATTTTGTCATCATGAAAGATAGATGACAAATCTCCAATAGGCCTGGTCTGGATATCTTGGGAAAACTGTCTAATCATATGTCATGTGTTTCAATTTGGGGAAATCTTTGCCCTCAGGTTTGATGCTCTCTTTAGGGATGTCACATAAATCGAAGTCTATCCCCTGGAGTTTAGCTGAGCAAGGGTTGCTAGCAGTAGAGTTTCAGGCTCTTTCCATAGAGACTGTAAAGAATTTTCCTGGAGGTGTCTTTTCTAATAGCAAAATCTCCCAGTTGCAGGGTGAGGTGTTGAAAGTTTTAGTCTTGAGAGAGTGCAAAATAGAAACATTATGGATATTTTAAATGAAAGTAGTTAGGCTTTTACAATATTGGAATATCTCTTCTTTTATCTTCTCAAGAAGTAGGAGGCAAACAAATTGGACTCCCTGTAACTCCCTCACAAGTTAAGAATTTAAGGGCTTCAGAAGGTTTGGATCTGAGGTTTAGAAGAATCAACAGCAAAATTTTGTTCAAACTATTTGGAAAGCCTCTACGAATTATGCCAATACAGCTTTAATAATGCTGTTAGTTTGACTAAACCAGAAGATCAAAGGTCGTAAGCACAGTGAAGTTGTGGTGAAACAAACCAAACAGCACAGACTTGTTGAAATATTGTTCAGTACAATGGTTTTCTCAATCATTATGAAGTTCAAGAGGAGTGCCGTAGGTATGGATAAGCTTTTTCAAAAGAACTTGAGCCAAAGAAGAGGCAGTAACCTATCTGCAAAGGAAGACTTCAGTCCAGTGTGAAAACATAAGAACATGACTGAAACATATTTACCTCAATTAGACAGAGGAAGCTGTATCAAGTCTATTGTCAGGCTTGAAATGGTCCATTAGGCAGTTTAAAATGGTAGGAGGAGTATGAATAAGCTTTCTTGGGTTGTACTTTGGACAAGTGAGACAAGAAAGATAGGCAAATTTGAAGTTTTCCTAATGTTTCCCCACCAATATTTATTTTTGTATGTCATCATTTTGTTAGTAGATCAATGGTTTAATACAGGCATAGTGGTGAGAAGTGGAAATTTTGAAATCTCTGATGGGACTGAGATATTATTTGGTCCAAATTATAGCTTTCTTTTTTTTCAAGCCAACGATTGCTAAACTTCCAAACTTTTTTTTTTTCCTTTTCTAAGGCCTGTTGTTGGGTTTTACTGGCAAGTTTTTCTAATTATTTGAGGAAACATCCTTTGCACCAAGATTGGGGTTTAGCTGTTGTTAGTTTCCTTAAATGCACTATCCCTCACAGAAATATTAGCAATATGAGTTCCCTTTCCTTACAGAGAGTCAAGTTTATAATGGCCTAAAATCTTAACAATAGCTAAAGCACAAGGTATGGTATTGTATCCAGTAATTCCTGAATATAAGAGCTGTTTTAATTTTATTTCCATCGGAAGTAAAGAAGTCATGTTGCTTACAGAACATTTCAGAACCATGAGCAACTCAAAATCACGTATCTACCATCTGTATAAATATTGCTAGTTTTGCCCTTGGCTGAAGTACAAACCTGTGTACTTCAAACCTACCTGTTGGGCTGAAGTAGCCAAAGCTAAAAATGTAGCTGCAACAGTTTCAGAAGGAGTTGTAATAACATACCCAACATGATACTTGCCGTTGTTACTTTTCATTAATAACTGTCAGTGAACTATGAGAAGTAAATTATATGCAATGGAATTTCATGTAGATGATTTGGAAGACAACAGGAGATGAGCTGTTAGCCTTAATCAGACATGAGCAATCAGTCAGTTGACAGAGAGAAAGAGTAGTCAGGTTCAAGTTATTACCATATAATAGAGTTATGTGAGGGACAGTTAACAAAAGGGCTTATAGGAGGCAGGGCAGTTGACTAAGAAAGGTGGAATTTGATGAGAATTCAGTAGGGCTTCTACTGTATGAAGTTAAAAAGAATTGTTAAAGTGGGTACCACAGTGATTTTCTCAATGGCCTTAACAAATAGGGCAATAGCAGTAACAGATAAAAGGCAGTGGGGTTATCTCTACTTCACAGGGTCCAATTACTACCTTAATAAATTATGGGGTAATAATGATCTCCATGATTTTGGGGGAGTACCCAAAGGGCATTCCTTTCTTCTTCAGAGAAGGAAAAGGGAATCTGATAATTGGGCTGCCCAAGGGCAGCTGTGTTCTTAGTCATACAGTTGAGTCTAACTCTTTGTGACCCCAGGGACTGTAGCCTGCCAATCCATGGGATTTTTTGTCCGTGGGATTTTCTGTCCGTGGGATTTTCCAGGCAAGAATACTGGAGTGGGTTGCCATTCCCTTCTCCAGGGGATCTTCCTGACCCATGGAGCGAACCCAAGTCTCCTGCACTACATGCAGATTCTTTACCATCTGAGCCTCCAGGTAAGCCCAAGAGCAGCAGAGTTCATCAAACTCTTCTTTTTTTGTCCAGGTCTTCCCATAAAATTGAGTCACAGTTGTCATTATTGAATGTCATTGAATAAAATATATATAGAGATTTGGACATAAGACAGGTATTTGGAAACCAATTTTGGCAGTAATTAACAGCCCAAGAAAACCTTACAGTTGGCACTTAGTTTGCATTTTAGGAAATTTTGTATACTGTGATGTCTATCTGAATCTAGGTATGGGCTTTATTTTCTGACATCATACGCCCTAATATCAATACTGGGTTTGAAACACCTGTAATTTTTCTTTGGCAAACTTACATCCCTTTAAGGCTATAATCATTAGCAAGTTGCTGTTTTCCTGTGAGGAGGCTTGAGAAGAAGAGCTAATAAAGCAAATCATTGATACATTGCAACAAAGCATAACCTTTAGTAAAGTTTATATCAGTCTTCAGAATTTGGGAGAAATTAAGAAGGATTCTCAGGAACGACTGGCGCACTAAGCGCAGGTGGCTGTGACCAGTGCACTAAGCGCGGCTGAGAGGAGCTACCTCATGTCCGAGGTCAGGGGCAGAAGCTGGGAGGACCCCGTGCCCAAAGGGTGGCGGCCAAGAGGAGTTATCCCACGTCTGAGGTCAGGAACAGTGGCCGAAAGTGCCGGGCTGCGACGGTGCAGGAACGGCCAAGAGGAGCCACCCAACACCCAAGGCCAGGGCCAGCAGCCGGGAGGAGCAACCCCAAGGCCAAGGAGCAGTGGCTGCGCGGGCCCAGGAGGGTCTAGAGGAGCCATCTCACGTTGAAGACAGGAAGGGCAGCGGTGAGGAGATACCCCTCATCCAAGGTAAGGAGCAGTGGCTGCGCTTTGCTGGAGCAGCCGTGAAGAGATACCCCACGCCCAAGGTAAGAGAAACCCAAGTAAGATGGTAGCTGTTGCAAGAGGGCATCAAAGGGCAGACACACTGACACCATACTCACAGAAAACTAGTCAATCTAATCACACTAGGACCACAGCCTTGTCTAACTAAAGGAAACTAAGCCATGCCCACGGGGCAACCAAAGATGGGCAGGTCATGGTGGAGAGGTCTGACAGAATGTGGTCCACTGGAGGAGGCAATGGCAAACCACTTCAGTGTTCTTGCCTTGAGAACCTCATGAGCACTATGAAAAGGCAAAATGATAGGATACTGAAAGAGGAACTCCCCAGGTCAGTAGGTGCCCAACGCTACTGGAGATCAGTGGAGAAATAACTCCAGAAAGAATGAAGGGATGGAGCCAAAGCAAAAACAATACCCAGCTGTGGATGTGACTGGTGATAGAAGCAAGGTCTGATGCTGTAAAGAGCAATATTGCATAGGAACCTGGAATGTCAGGTCCATGAATCAAGGCACATTGGAAGTGGTCAAACAAGAGATGGCAAGAGTGAACATCAACATTCTAGGAATCAGAGAACTAAAATGGACTGGAATGGGTGAATTTAACTCAGATGACCATTATATCTACTATTGCAGGCAGCAATCCCTCAGAAGAAATGGAGTAGCCATCATGGTCAACAAAAGAGTCCAAAATGCAGTACTTGGATGCAATCTCAAAAACGACAGAATGATCTCTGTTCATTTCCAAGGCAAACCATTCAATATCACAGTAATACAAGTCTATGCCCCAACCAGTAACGCTGAAGAAGCCGAAGTTGAACGGTTCTATGAAGACCTACAAGACCTTTTAGAACTAACACTCCCAAAAGATGTCCTTTTCATTCTAGGGGACTGGAATGCAAAAGTAAGAAGTCAAGAAACACCAGTAGTAACAGGCAAATTTGGCCTTGAAATGCAGAATGAAGCAAGGCAAAGACTAATAGAGTTTTGCCAAGAAAATGCACTGGTCATAGCAAACATCCTCTTCCAACAACACAAGAGAAGACTCTACACATGGACATCACCAGATGGTCAACACCGAAATCAGATGATTATATACAGTCAACAAAAACAAGACCAGGAGCTGACTGTGGCTCAGATCATGAACTCCTTATTACCAAATTCAGACTTAAATTGAAGAAAGTAGGGAAAATCGCTAGACCATTCAGGTATTACCTAAATCGAATCCCTTATACAGTGGAAATGAGAAATAGATTTAAGGGTCTAGATCTGATAGATAGAGTGCCTGGTGAACTATGGAATGAGGTTCGTGACATTGTGCAAGGGACAGGGATCAAGACCATCCCCATGGAAAAGAAATGCAAAAAGCCAAATGGCTGTCTGGCGAGGCCTTACAAAAAGTTGTGAAAAGAAGAGAAGCAAAAAGCAAAGGAGGAAAGGAAAGGTATAAGCATCTAAATGCAGAGTTCCAAAGAATAGCAAGAAGAGATAAGAAAGCCTTCTTCAGTGATCAATGCAAAGAAATAGAGGCAAACAACAGAATGGGAAAGATTAGAGATCTCTTCAAGAAAACTAGAGATACCAAGGGAACATTTCATGCAAAGATGGGCTCGATAAAGGACAGAAATGGTATGGACCTAACAGAAGCAGAAGATATTAAGAAGAGGTGGCAAGATTACACAGAAGATTTGTACAAAAAAGATCTTCATGAACCGGATAATCATGATGGTGTGATCACTTATCTAGAGCCAGATATCCTGGAATGTGAAGTCAAGTGGGCCTTAGAAAGCATCACTAAAATTAAAGCTAGTGGAGGTGATGGAATTCCAGCTGCACTATTTCAAATCCTGAAAGATGATGCTGTGAAAGTGTTGAACTCAATATGCCAGCAAGTTTGGAAAACTCATCAGTGGCCACAGGACTGGAAAAGGTCAGTTTTCATTCCAATCCCAAAGAAAGGCAATGCAAAAGAATGCTCAAACTACTGCACAATTATACTCATCTCATATGCTGGTAAAGTAATGCTCAAAATTCCCCAAGCCAGGCTTCAGCAATACATGAACTGTGGACTTCCAAATGTTCAAGCTGGTTTAGAAAAGGCAGAGGAACCAGAGGTCAAATTGCCAGCATCTGCGAGATCATTGAAAAAGCAAGAGAGTTACAGAAAAACAATTATTTCTGCTTGTTTGACTATGCCAAAGCCTTTTGACTGTGTGGATCACAATAAACTGTGGAAAATTCTGAGAAAGATGGGAATACCCGACCACCTGATCTGCCTCTTGAGAAATCTGTATGCAGGTCAGGAAGCAACAGTTAGAACTGGACATGGAACAACAGACTGGTTCCAAATAGGAAGAGGAGTACGTCAAGGCTGTATGTTGTCACTCTGCTTATTTAACTTATATGCAGAGTACATCATGAGAAATGCTGGGCTGGAAGAAACACAAACTGGAATCAAAATTGCTGGGAGAAATATCAATAACCTCGGATATGCAGATGACACCACCCTTATGGCAGAGAGTGAAGAGGAACTAAATAGCGTCTTGATGAAAGTGAAAGAGGAGAGTGAAAAAGTTGGCTTAAAGCTCAACATTCAGAAAAGGAAGATCGTGGCATCTGGTCCCATCACTTCATGGGAAATAGATGGGGAAACAGTGGAAACAGTGTCAGCCTTTATTTTATTGGGCTCCAAAATCACTGCAGATGGTGACTGCAGCCATGAAATTAAAAGACACTTACTCCTTGGAAGAAAAGTTATGATCAACCTAAATAGCATATTCAAAAGCAGAGACATTACTTTGCCGACTAAGGTCCGTCTAGTCAAGGCTATGGTTTTTCCAGTAGTCATGTATGGATGTGAGAGTTGGACTATGAAGAAGGCTGAGCGCTGAAGAATTGATGCGTTTGAACTGTGGTGTTGGAGAAGACTTTTGAGAGTCACTTGGACTGCAAGGAGATCCAACCAGTCCATTCTGAAGGAGATCAATCCTGGGATTTCTTTGCAGGAATGATGCTAAAGCTGAAACTCTAGTACTTTGGCCACCTCATTCGAAGAGTTGACTCATTGGAGAATACTTTGATGCTGGCAAGGATTAGGGGCAGGAGAAGAAGGGGACGACAGAGGGTGAGATGGCTGGATGGCATCACTGACTCAATGGACGTGAGTCTGAGTGAACTCTGGGAGTTAGTGATGGACAGGGAGGCCTGGCGTGCTGCGATTTATGGGGTCGCAAAGAGTCGGACATGACTGAGCAACTGAACTGAACTGAAGTGAACTCAGGATACTCAGAGGTATTACTCTCATGGTAAATTGTTTTTCTAAGTGAAGGCAGACAATTAGTTAGCTTTCTGCACTAAATATTAAAGTTAGACTGCATAATCAATGACAGTAAAGAGCTTGCTTCCTGAGAAAGTGGATATTAGTAGTGTGTGACAGTTAAGAACAAAGTGTCAAGAGAAAACAATGTTTTCTGACTGGCGGTCCTGGTTTAACTTTCACCCTTGGCCTGTAGGTTTTCTCACTGGTAAAATGGAAGTGTTACATAGGCTATTGTTGTTGTTCAGTCACTGAGTCATGTCTGACTATTTGTGACCCTATGGACTGTAACCTGCCAGGATCCTCTGTCCACGGGATTTCCCAGGAAAGGATACTGGAGTGAACAGCCATTTCTTCTCCAGAGAATCATCCCAACTTAGGGATCGAACCTACATTTCTTATGTCTCTTATATTGGCAGGCAGATTCTCTACCACTGAGCCACTACTGAAGGTATGCTATGTGAGCTAGTGAAAGGAATAGCGAGACCTTGATTATTATAATCTGTTGTTGTAGCTTTATATCATGAAGGACTTCTTTACTTATGGAGCACAGGCTCATTTTGGGAAAATATGTTGAAGGATCTCTCATCTTTATGGGATGTGCATTGTGAAGTTTGTCAATATCTGTTGGAAACTTTTCATAGGAAAAGTGAGAGTGGTACTGATTCAGTTGGGAAAAGTGATCAGTGTCTCAGGATCAGCTTTGGTATGTTAGGAGACAGAATGAATAAAATATGTCATTTTAATTAATTCACCTGATGAATTTCTTTGATCACTATTCTCAGTTTCTAAATTTCCCTCTTTTGGTACAAAGAGATTCTGGCATGGGACTACTCTATGATTTATTATTGTTGTTGTTCATTCACTAAATTGTGTCTGATTCTTTGCAACTCCAATGTCACAGTATAATAAATGAATGGAGGTGGAGAAACTGAGGAGAAAAAAGTAACGATGTCTTGAAGAGCTTTAACAAAATGAAACGGCTTCAGAGAGAGGAGCCTCTTGGGGTTCATTAGAGATCTCTACTATTTGAACTTCTTTAGTGTTCAGAGTCAGGGGCTGATTTATATCAGTGGGGTTGAGCAATGAGAATGTGATCTGGTGTCAGTCAAGGCTGGAAGAGGTTTGTCCCCAATCTGCAGAAATGTTTTTTCAAACTGATTAAAAGAAGAATTGAAAAGAGTTTCTGTAGTTTCTTGGAACCCCGTCATTGAGAACTCAGAGAACCTTGAAAAGGCTGGTCAGAAAGTTGAAGTTATTAGAGAACTTACACATGTAACTTTTTTTTTTTTTTTTACCCAAAGCTTTTGCTTGTTGTAATAATAGCATACATTAGAAGAGTTTTAATTTCATTTGGGGGCCTTCAGTTCGTGGAGTTGAAGACTACACGTTTTGGTGATCTTCCTTACAGATGACTTAAGTTTGCATCACTGACTCAATGGACATGAGTTTGAGCAAGTTCTGGGATCTGGTGATGGACAGGGGAACCTAGCATGCTGCAGTCCAGGGTGTCACAAAAAGTTGGACATGGCTGAGTGATAGAACTTAACTGTAAGTGTGCTAAGAGGTGATTTTCCAGATTAACTAAATCTAGTATGGTCATAGCTTCCAATTTCATTCTGGTTCTTTTTACTAAAGGGAAAAGTCCTGATTTAGCCAATTAAAATGCATAAACTTAAAAAACTATTTGAATGGATCAACATCTGAAGGAAGACCAGAATTTTCTCTAAAAATATTCTGAAGTTAAGAGTTCCTTGATTGCATTGTGGTTAGATTCTGTGCTTTCATTGCCATATCTCAGATTCAATTTCTTGTCAGAGAACTGAGATCCCTCAAGCCTCTTGATGTGATGAAAAAAATTAAAAAAAAAAAGATCCTGAAGTCAACTGCAATAATCATGCACAGGTAAGCCAGATATTTGTGTAAGAGTTTGAAGTTTGTTCTAAGCAATAGGCTTTGTTAAAGTCTTAGGAATTGTTCAGTAAAGTGCCCAGCAATTCCCCAAGCCTCATCATATAATAAGTTAGCAGGCTGGCTGGACTTCTCATTGTGAGTCTAGTCATTTTTCAAGATTTTCTCAATTAGTATTATTTATCCAGTGGTGGCCCAGGCCTTCACTGACAAGCATATGAACTAGCTGATATATGTCAGAGAAAAAAGGTAAAATGTTTGAATGACTATTAAATTCTTCTTCAGCAAATCTATGAGGAAACTTGGTTACTTTGGAAAACAGCTTCACTATGGCTCACAGTTCAGCTTTAGTCTCAGCTTTAGTCCAGAAAATATAAGAAATTAAATATTTATACTCTAGATCCTCAAACTAAAATTTAAAAGGACTGGCTATGACAAGTTCAGGGGAAAAGAATGTGTGCCAAGTTTGAGAGAAAACTAGAAATTTGATGAGAGAATTATTAAGGGGGACTGAGGGTAGAGTTGAGGTGTAGGTGGTACAGAAGGGAATAAGCAAGCTGGAGCTGGAGCCACAGTCTGGAGCCAGCACAGAGACAAGATGGGTTCAGAGGTGGAGCCTGAGAAAGAGAAGGCAAGGAAGAAGACCTTGAGTTTTTGTGAACAGTTTTATCTTTCTACAGTTGTTTATTTGCATCAGTTCATCTATTTATTTATTTTTATTTTGCAATGTGGCAATTTTATGCTCTTGATGAAGTTGGGAAGCCTCAAAATGCCAATCAAAATAAGCATTCCAACGAGTTTCAGAAAATTCTGAGCTATTGTATTTTAATTTTGTTTCAAGAAAATTAAGTTTGTGGATATCAAAAGTTCTCCATAATAGCCACTGACATTCCAAAAGGTCTGGTATGTCCTTTTAGTTAGAAATCTTTAAACATAAAATCATCCAGAGTCCTTATAATTATCTAAGAAATATTTAAGTTTTTCATGAATTTTTCTCTAGAGCAAAAGAATAATTTGCATGAGGTTCAAACAGCTCAGTTCAACATCTTACAACTCAAACATCCTGCAGCTCAAACAGTCTATGAGCTACTATCAGACAGTTAAGGACACAGCTTGGTCCTGGGACAGCCTGGTAAAGACTTTTCACTTAATTTCCAGAGAACAGCCCCTATTGCAAATGAATAGGCCAAGGCTCAACTGACACGGTTTCAATAAAGCAGCTGCTATTGCTAAAGGAATTTGTCAGTGGCAGCTCAGCCACCTCTTTTTAAAACAGGTTGATATCTAATTCAGACCAAAATGACAAATGACTGCTTTCAAACAGAACAAAACCTTAACTCTAAAGAATAAAACCTTAAGGGAGATCCCAAATAAAGCCTGAAGAACTTAAAAAGCAAAGAGGTTACGAGTTTGAATCCAGGAGGGAGACATAGCTTCAAACTCTAGGATTGGCAAGAAAAGCAGTGAACACATGGGTTCAATTGTTGTACTGCAGTTGCCTGCTCACCAGTCCAGGAGCCTAATGAGATCATCTCTAGTCCCTGCATAAGCCACCAAATGTTTACCTAAACAAAAAGATTGTCAGATACTTCTTTAGCAAAGATGGGTTTATTCAGGATCAGCAGAGAACAGCTATTTGAAATGTGCAATCATGGCAAAAAGTGAGCAACTTCCCACAGGGCAAAGGGAGAATACTTTTACAGAAGCGAAAGGGCAGTTGGCAGGGCTATAATGAACAAATATGCCGTGGCTTTTCATTGGCTGAGCTTATCTCAGAAAAGAGGAGGTGTCTTTATTCCTTATGCTGGGCTTCGCTATCATGGCGGTGCTTAAGAGTTCCCTCTTTGGTCTATTTATTTGAGTTTATGGTTTATTGATTTTTTTCCAGACGATGGGCAACATAGGCATAGAAGAATATAGATGTCTGTCTCAGAAAGCCAAGACAGAAGGTGTCAATCTTGGGGCTACGGTAATTCCAGCAATTCCACATAAAGTGGAAACTAGAAATTTACATATAAAACAAGTGGCAATTACTTTATCCTATGAACACATAATTTAAGCTTTAATGTACTCTAGATATAGTTGATTTTGTCATTCCTTATTGTGGATTTTGTTCTTCTCAACTACATATTTTGCCCTTTTACTTTAAAGAGACAATTTCTGGGATTATTGTTATTTGTAAAAGTGCTTAGAATGATTTAATGTGCATTTAATGAAATCATTACTTTTGTTTTTCTTTTTGTTTCTTGCAGTAAGTTTTCTAAGCATTTTAACTGGGAGAATGATGGAATATAATGTAAAACACAGGATGCTAGTAGGTAAAAGAGACAAACAAAACCTACAAATTAAACACACAGTTTCCTGCTTAGAGAGAAAAATGATTGGAAATGTAATTACCTATTGACTTTACTTTTAGAATTTTTAATGTACAGAATTACCGATGGGTTAAATAAATATTACTTTATTTTCACTATGAACTAGATAAAAGTAATTTACATTGGGAATAATGCAAATAATTCTTGTGCCTCTCTCTTCCAATGAGGATTTAACCAAAATCAAACAAGATGATAGCTTTATAGAGGGATGTTATTATTCACATTATCCCAAATAATAGTAATTTCAAAGACTGGAATATCCCTGATTTTGTGACTGTGATAAAGTTTAGATAATTAACACTTGCTGAAAACGAGTCTAATATTTGAAAGTGACACATTTATCTCATTTATTCTTAATGATTAGTACTGAAATTGAGTATTAATGAGAAAATAAAACCATTGACATATTCATATAACATTAATTTTAAAATCAATTACAGTTATTCAAGCCAACTACATTATGCTTTTTAGTCAGAGGAAACAGACTTCCATCACATCCCCTTGCTTTCTCTGTGTATATCTATATGTATGAGGTAGTTATATTTAGAAGCTTACGTGCAATTTTTCCTTGGTAATAATGGACTTTATTGCATTTTCTTCTCTTGCTTCTGAAAAATAAATATTTGCTATATTCCAATAACCAAATATTTTCTAGACTATCTCAGTATATGTCTGGAGGAGAAAACCCTCCCTCCAGGAGGACACTCTGAAACAAGACAAAAAAGAGAATTACCGTCTCTGAGATTTTTATTACTTAAAGGAAATATGTAGGGAAAAAATGTATTTCTTAATGTAAATGTCATACTCAGAAAAGAAAATGATTAATCACAAAAAAGTAAATGGTATTTATGAAACCTTTATGATACTTTATTGAGTATATTTATGTCTTCATTTTTTACAAAAGTGGGTAAGAAAAAGTACATT
>SJYQ01013120.1:85494-102845 GCA_006410935.1 Redunca redunca
CTCCTTGCAGTCCAAGGGACTCTCAAGAGTCTTCTCCCACACCACAGTTCAAAAGCATCAATTCTTCAGCGCTCAGCTTTCTTCCCAGTCCAACTCTCACATCCATACATGACCACAGGGAAAACCATAGCCTTGACTAGACGGACCTTTGTTGGCGAAGTAACGTCTCTGCTTTTGAATATGCTATCTAGGTTGGTCATAACTTTTCTTCCAAGGAGTAAGTGTCTTTTAATTTCATGGCTGCAGTCACCATCTGCAGTGATTTTGGAGCCCCCCCAAATAAAGTCTGATACTGTTTCCCCATCTACTTCCCATGAAGTGATGGGACCCGATGCCATGATCTTCATTTTCTGAATGTTGAGCTTTAAGTCAACTTCTTCACTCTCCACTTTCACTTCCATCAAGAGGCTTTTTAGTTCTTCTTCACTTTCTGCCGTAAGGGTGGTGTCATCTGCATATCTGAGGTTATTGATATTTCTCCCGGCAATCTTGATTCCAGATTGTGCTTCTTCCAGCCCAGCGTTTCTCATGATGTACTCTGCATAGAAGTGAAATAAGCAGGGTGACATTATACAGCCTTGACGTACTCCTTTTCCTATTTGGAACCAGTCTGCTGTTCCATGTCCAGTTCTAACTGTTGCTTCCCTACCTGCATATAGGTTTCTCAAGAGGCAGATCAGGTGGTCTGGTATTCCCATCTCTTATACTTACACTACAAGAAATTCTAAAAAAGAATTTTTAGCAGTAATGTAAAGTAAACTAAAGTTAAAATAAAAATTTAAAAAAAAAGGGCCTTAATGTTTTGATTAAAAAAAAAAAAAAGAAAAGAAATGTCATAAAATAAAGCATCACATCCAAAATCAGAAACTAATGTTACCTAAAATAGTTCATCAAAATGTCATCAGGGCATCAGGGCAGTGTTCTTTTCTGGAAGGTCCAGAGGAGAATCTGTTTCCTTGCCTTTACCAACTTCCTGTGGCCTGTTGACAGTTTGATTATTCCCAGAAGCCTCTATGTTGAAACCCTACCTATAGAATAAGATGATCCATTTATTCTATTTTCAGCCGTTAAGTTTGGGCTAATTTATTATAATATCAGGTAGAAAAAAGAAAAAGTTGAAAGAAAAGGATGAATATGTGAGGAGGAACTAGAGCAAAAGGCAGAAAAATTTATATATAAAAAAGCTTAATCGAGAAGATGAGTTGAGCAAAAACTTGAAGATCTGAAGAGGTAAGTGACTCAGTTAAGTAATTATCTGGAGATCAGGTAAAAAAAACAGCCACAAAGGCTGTAAAGCAGGGCTGTTCCTCGCATATTTGAAAATAACACAGCAGTCAATGTGAATGAAAAAGTGTGGACAAAGCAGAGAGTAGCAGGAGAGGACTGACTGGCTTGTGTTTTCAAGTGATCTCTGTTGCAAGGTATGGAATGGAAAGAAGAAATCATGTGAGAGTGTATTAATTAAAGGGTTATAAGATAAATGGATTGGATTTCTTAATAGATTGAGAGAATGTTGAATTTGGCAATAGTAGAGTGAATGAGCTTCAAAACCAGGAAGAGGTAGTCAGAATAGGGTGGCACTGGATTTATGAAAATATTGCTCTAACTAGTAATGCCAAGTTATGCTTCCAGGTATGACTAGAAGAGTGAATGTTTGAGATAGGGTTGACACCATCATAAGAAAGCTGTGAATATAATGGAAAGGCCTATGAGTTAGGGAGATTGTTTTTTAATGTGTCAGTCAGTCAGTTCAGCTGCTCAGGTGTGTCTGACTCTGCAATCCCATGGACTGCAACATTCCAGGCTTCTATGTCCATTATCAACTCCTGGAGCCTGCTTAAACTCAAGTCCATTGAGTCAGTGATGCCATCCAACCATTTCATCCTCTGTTGTCCCCTTCTCCTCCTGCCTTCAACCTTTCCCAGCATCAGGGTCTTTTCCAATGAGTCAGTTCTTCTCATCAGGTGGCCAAAGAATTGGAGCTTCAGCATCAGTCCTTCCAATGAACATTCAGGACTGATTTCCTTTAGGATGAACTGGTTGGATCTCCTTGGTGTGCAAGGGACTCTCAAGAGTCTTCTCCAATACCACAGTTCAAAACCACCAATTATTTGGTGCTCAGCTTTCTTTATAGTTCAACACTCACATCCATACACGACTACTTGAAAAGACATAACATTTACTAGATGGACCTTTGCTGGCAAAGTAACACCTCTGCTTTTTAATATGATGTCAAGGTTGGTCATAGCTCTTCTTCCAAGTAGCAAGCGTCTTTTAATTTCATGGCTGCAATTACTATCTGTACTGATTTTGGAGTCCAGGAAAATAAAGTGATATTTATGTGTAAATTGGTGTAACCATGCCAGATATGGAATGGATTGGTAGAAACTGGGGAGTAATAGGGTTTATTAAACAATGAGAGCAAGCAAGGTTGTAAAACAAATAAGTAAACAACTATCAAAACTGGGGATATAGAGAAGAGTCAATGAGACTATCTCAGAGCAACAGTGAGAAGTCCAATTATGCCAAGCCCAGAGATTACAATTTGAACTGAAAAAACAGATACCAAGGAAGCACTCAAGGCAGACTATAGCCAGTTCTATGTTAAGATGAAAAAACTGATGAATTTGTGGTTGGTACTTTCTAAATGTCACACAAATTCCTTTAATTTTGAAACTTTTCATATTCTTACCTGTGATCATATATGGAGTATGTAATTTTCAGCTAAGTTTTGTCACACAGAAAAATTTCTGAAGAGGTGAGAATTGTGGCAATAAATCATTTTCAACCTAATTAGGCTATTCTTTTGAGTCTTGCAAGCTTGCTGAATTTAAAGGGACTTAAGCTCTTTTCATCATCTATTTCACATTTGTGAATCAATCCATAATCTAAGATAGTTGGTACAGTTATCATTAACATGTACTCATTTTATTAAGAAGGGAAAAGGCAAAACAGGAAATAGTCCAATTTACACTTCCTAACCAACTGAGCAGGCTTCTATCAGATAATGTCTCTTTTAAGTATCACTGACCACAATTTGCTTTTGAACTGTGGTGTTGGAAAAGACTCTTGAGAGTCCTTTGGACTGCAAGGAAATCCAACCAGTCTATCCTAAAGGAAATAAGTCCTGAAGATTCATTGCTGATGAAGGAAGGACTGATGCTGAAGCTGAAACTGTAATACTTTGGCCACCTCATGCAGTGTTGACTCACTGGAAAAGACTCTGATGCTGGGAATTGGGGGCAGGAGGAGAAGGGGACGACAGAGGATGAGATGGCTGGATGGTATCACTGACTCGATGGACGTGAGTCTGAATGAACTCTGGGAGTCGGTGATGGACAGGGAGGCCTGGCATGCTGCAGTTCATGGGGTCGCAGAGAGTCGGACTCAACTGAGCAACTGAACTGAACTGATCTGACAACAGTTTAGTCAACATGACTATGTTTAGCTACAATGGAGGATAGGAAATGTACTCTTCTGGTTGGGAATATTGCTTTATTAAATAAAATTAGAAGTTTATTTTTAAAATGGAAGGAATAGAAGATATTTAGAAGGCATTTCTGCTATTTCAGAGATAGCAGTCAAGCTTTAGGAGGGCTCACATGGAATCATCCTTAAGATCTACATGTTTCTAGGGAGAAATGAGATTGAATAAAGCCATAGTATTATACTTTCCCTTGAAGGGCTTAAAATCAGATAATTATATAAGAATACTGAGAAAAAATTTAACTCACATTGATAAAAAATTAAGAATCATAGATGTAAACTAAAAAAATGATAAACAACAGATAAATGTGTTAAATGTATCAATACTAATAATTCTTACAAGTGGTTCTGTAATTACAAAAAATCATGATGTGTACTTATCTTGCATATATTAATTCTCATATCTCCAATTTCAACATTTTCAAAGGTAAGTCATTTATTTTTGTGGTTGTTCTTAGATCACTATTGTGTGGTATTAGTAGTAAATTAACCTTCATAAATAATATAATAGAAGCACCTATAATATGTGAAATTTGTGGTAAAGATACAGTGTTGATCAAAGAATAGCTCTATATGTTCTAGAAATTTACCCTCCAGTGGCAAGAAGACACCTTTGAAAGTGAGAGGGGATGTACCCAATGTTATATAATCTTACCACAGAGGTATCTATGGAGTGAAATATAGGGTAAATAGCTACAGTGTGTCTCTCTAAAAGACCTGATGGTTAAGTTTAGTTTCAAAGGACAAATTTAATCTAGGGAAGCAAAGATAAATCAAAACAGAATAATAGATATACTGCTGCTGCTGCTAAGTTGCTTCAGTCATGTTCAACTCTGTGCACCTCCATAAACAGCAGCCCACCAGGCTCCACTGTCCCTGGGATTCTCCAGGCAAGAACACTGGAGTGGGTTGCCATTTCCTTCTCCAATGCATGAAAGTGAAAAGTGAAAGTGAAGTCTCTCAGTTGTGTCAGACTCTTTGCGACCCCATTGACTACAGCCTACCAGGCTCCTCTGTCCATGGGATTTTCCAGGCAAGAGTACTGGAGTGAGTTGCCATTGCCTTCTCCAATAATAGGTATGGGGAGGTACAAACAAAAAGGGCTTGAAGACAAAGAATGAAATGAAGAAAGTCAACTGTGAAAGATGCATCTGCAAGGTTAATGATGTTCTGGTCACAAAGGTATTTTTAGGACACATAAAACTCTAAACTTTATGCTAAAAGTGATAAAAAGACATTAGTGAGTTTTAAGTAGGAAAAATAAGTGATTAGATTAGCATTTCACAATAACTGATATTGTTATTCTAATTCTATTAGAAGATGAAAATTACAACAGGAGAATGTCTAAGACAAGACACCCTTAGAAGCCTGTTGACTGGTACTTGAATTCAATCAGGTATCCAGGTGAATAGGATGGGTAAATAATGAGGAGGAGACTTGGGGTCATTGATAAGATTTTGTTAAAATTATAGAATATAGGTAGGGAAGTGAAGAGGTGACTGAACAATAGGAAAAAGTAGAATGATTCATCTGGTGGAAATTGTAATGATATGAAAGAATATATTTGATGAAAGTACTGAAGTATTTAAAGTGGAAAAACTTACATTATCTGACTCAGTGATTTCAGAAATAGATTTTCAGGTGATAGCAAGGTAGGTGGAGAAAGGTGCTGAAGAGTGTGCAGAGGGGAAAAAATTTTAGAGATATATGGGTTATAAGCAGGGCAAAGACTAATAGAGTTTTGCCAAGAAAATACACTGGTCATAGCAAACAACTTCTTCCAACAACACAAGACAAGACTCTACACATGGACATCAACAGATGGTCAACACTGAAATCAGACTGATTCTATTCTTTGCAGCCAAAGATGGAGAAGCTCTATACAGTCAGCAAAAACAAGACCGGGAGCTGACTGTGGCTCAGATCATGAACTCCTTATTGCCAAATTCAGACTTAAATTGAAAGTAGGGAAAACCACTAGACCATTCAGGTATGACCTAAATCAATTCCCTTATGATTATACAGTGGAAGTGAGAAATAGATTTAAGGGTCTAGATCTGATAGATAGAGTGCCTAATGAACTATGGAATGAGGTTCGTGACATTGTACAGGAGACAGGGATCAAGACCATCCCCATGGAAAAGAAATGCAAAAAAGCAAAATGGCTGTCTGCGGAGGNCCAGACATCCTGGAATGTGAAGTCAAATGGGCCTTAGAAAGCATCACTATGAAACAAAGCTAGTGGAGGTGATGGAATTCCAGTAGAGCTGTTTCAAATCCTAAAAGATGATGCTGTGAAAGTGCTGCACTCAATATGCCAGCAAGTTTGGAAAACTCAGCAGTGGCCACAGGACTGGAAAAGGTCAGTTTTCATTCCAATTCCAAAGATAGGCAATGCCAAAGAATGCTCAAACTACCGCACAATTGCACTCATCTCACATGCTAGTAAAGTAATGCTCAAAATTCTCCAAGACAGGCTTCAGCAATACATGAACCGTGGACTTCCAAATGTTCAAGCTGGTTTTAGAAAAGGCAGAGGAACCAGAGGTCAAATTGCCAACATCTGCTGGATCATGGAAAAAGCAAGAGAGTTCCAGAAAAACATTTATTTCTGCTTTATTGACTATGCAAAATCCTTTGACTGTGTGGCTCACAATAAACTGTGGAAAATTCTGAGAGAGATGGGAATACCAGACCACCTGACCTGCCTCTTGAGAAATCTGTATGCAGGTCAGGGAGCAACAGTTAGAACTGGACATGGAACAACAGACTGGTTCCAAATAGGAAAAGGAGTACGTCAAGGCTGTAAATTGTCACCTTGCTTATTTAACTTCTATGCAGAGTACATCATGAGAAACGCTGGACTGGGAGAAACTCAAGCTGGAATCAAGATTGCCAGGAGAAATTTCAATAATCAGATATGCAGATGACACCACCCTTATGGCAGAAAGTGAAGAGGAGTTAAAAAACCTCTTGATGAAAGTGAAAGAGGAGAGCGAAAAATTTGGCTTAAAGCTCAACATTCAGAAAACAAAGATCATGGCATCCGGTCCCATCACTTCATGGGAAATAGATGGGGAAACAGTAGAAACAGTGTCAGTCTTTATTTTTTGGGGCTCCAAAATCACTGCAGATGGTGACTGCAGCCATGAAATTAAAATACATTTACTCCTTGGAAGAAAAGTTATGACCAACCTAGATAGCATATTAAAAAGCAGAGACATTACTTTGCCGACTAAGGTCCATCTAGTCAAGGCTATGGTTTTTCCTGTGGTCATGTATGGATGTGAGAGTTGGACTGTGAAGAAGGCTGAGCACTGAAGAATTGATGCGTTTGAACTGTGGTGTTGGAGAAGACTCTTGAGAGTGCCTTGGACTGCAAGGAGATCTATCGAATCCATTCTGAAGGAGATCAATCCTGGGATTTCTTTGGAAGGAATGATGCTAAAGCTAAAGCTCCAGTACTTTGGCCACCTGATGTGAAGAGTTGACTCATTGGAAAAGACTCTGATGCTGGGAGGGATTGGGGTCAGAAGGAGAAGGGGACGACCCAGGATGAGATGGCTGGATGGCATCACTGACTCGATGGACGTGAGTCTGAGTGGACTCCGGGAGATGGTGATGGACAGGGAGGCCTGGCGTGCCGCGATTCATGGGGTCGCAAAGAGTCGGACACGACTGAGCGACTGAACTGAACTGAACTGATGGGGTATAAAGTAGGGAGGCCAGGATATCAAATGGATAATAAAACTTTTTGATGTGCAAAGGAAAACTGGAACCAAATGACAAGTCTTCAAGGTAGGGGGGTAGCTAGTTTGTTGAAAATCAACAGAAATAAAGATAGAACAAATAAGAAGCTGGATCTCACTAAACAATGTAAAAGGCAGAGATTTTTATACATATAATTTTATAAGAATATGGAGTAGCAAAATCACTGAGGATCAAAGATGTCCTTTTTAACCATTCAGACTTAAATAGGATGAGTGATTGAGAAAGGTGAGAGCTAAAAGTGACAGGTTTCAATTAGGTTCAAAGAAAGGAAGGTTTAATGAAATGTTTGAAAGTGTAGTGGCAGGGTCCTTTCCAACCTGGACCTGGCAGAACAGCTCCTGCCGAGAAGGGTAGTGAGAAGGGCCTGCCTGCCATCAATGAGGTGGGGACCAGAGAATATACCATCAGTATCCCCAAGAACATCTATGGAGTGAGCTTCAAGTGTGCCCTTTGCACACTCAAAAAAATTTGGAAATTTGTCATGGAGATGGGAATGTTAAATGTGCCCAATAACACCAGACTGGGTTAATGGAATAAGTGATATCTCCTAGGCATCTGTATGTAATTGTCCAGAAATGAAGATGAAGAGTTAGCAAACTTCTTTACCTATGTACATGTCACCAATTTAAAAATGCTAAAGACAGTCAAGGTGAATGAGAACCAACTACTGATTGTGAGTAAAATTATAGAATTGCACACGCAAAAAAAGTGTAGAGGGTATTGTTAATCATATACACGAGGTCTTAAAATTCATAATGGGAAGTCTAACAAGGATTTTGAAAACTGGGTTTTGAGAGAATTTGCGTCAATACAATATGGAAATAACTTGAAGGAAAAACAAGTTATCCAAGGAATTTGCATACTGAATGGTTTAAAAGAAACATAAGGAAATATGTGTTATATTTTGCTTTCACAAGCTTGTGAGAGAATTATTTCTAGTTTGAAGTATGTTAAATTATTTAAGTCACTTTAAAACTTAATTCTATGCAATGTAATGTGCAGACTCCAATTAATATTGTTTATGATCCTAAAATTTTATTAGGATTTTTTTTGGTCATATATTTAGCAAAACTCAAAAAGTTTTTATTCACAATTGCTAAACCACTATATTTAATGAAAACCCACAAGTTATTTTAATCTGAGAAGATAGCAATACCTTCTTATATCATCTGTTGAAGTTTAGATCTAAACTAAACCCATCACAGGGTTTTTCTTTTTTTTTCTGGGGGGGAGGGATAGCAAGATCAATCTTTCTTTTCTTATAAATCTGTGAAAAAGTTTTGTCAAGTGCTCTCAGTTTTTAAATCTTGCTCTAGCAATGAAGCAGTTTGCTTTTTTTTTTAATTATAGTGAATACACTTTTTCAGTTCATACTTTGAACTCTTATTTTGTTAGTAAATAAGGCTTTATTGAGACACTGCTACATATGTAACAAGTGAAGGGCTTTGTGAATAATGATAAGCATATACCCTCTTGGAGAGTAAAGTTTCATTGGCTTTGCATGATCTATACACATGCATCAGTTTAAAAACAACATGCTGCATTATGAAAAGTTAGTCATGTGCTACAGATTATATGTCATTCTTGAAAAGCAGTGAACATTGAATCACATAATCAAAGCAGATATTTTAGGAAGGAAAATTTGAGAATGATTTTTAAATGTTATTTATAGCTCTTTTTGAAAAACAGAATGTCTCCATGAGAATATTTCTCGTGTTCACGTTGACTTGCAATAACATTCTTTGGTTATTAACACAAGCTTAGTAAGAAGATTAGGTGAATAAACTTTTTATGGTGACCAGGTTGAGACCTCAGTTTATATGTCAGCTCTATTTTTCTCAGCTTGTTAACTTTTGGCAGCTTCATTCTGTATGAAAATGGAGGTAATAACTTCGCTAGTGTAAATACAAGAATTAAATACTGTGTATTGCTATTAAATGTATGTTAACAAACACATTGCTGAGAATATGAAGATATGATTCTCATCTCCAGTGCCCGAGGGGCAGCAACACTTTCCACTGTTGTTTGTATTCCAAGAGTGTGTGCTGTTGAATAGCTATGTAAAGCAAACTGTCATAGCTGCTTGAAAAAGTCAATGGTGGGAACCATTTTACTGCAAAATTGAGGAGCTGATACCTTTTAATTTGGTTTTATTCATGAACACCTGTTATAAATATATGTTACCTGCACTATTGCATCTAAAAATATGGAACACCATATGTGAAATACATGAGGAAGTATAAAAGATTGGAAAACAAATGGAGACACTAAAGTGATGGCATGATTTCTGCATTTCTTCTGTTTCCCAGCTTAGGAGAGAAAAAAGGTTATTAAGTTTTGATAACACACACCAAAATATGGTGTGTCCCTAAATTGCACTCTTAAGTGTAGGGGCAATAGGAATGACTACATTTCTGAGTTACACTTACACCAGTAAAAATTGATATCTAAAGTCAGACACCAGTTAAATCAATTTCTTAAATATTTAGTGTCTTCATAAAACATTTAAAGATTATTTCTTTAACTGTAGTAACTTCTAATAAGTTCAAGATGGTGTTTATAAGAAATAAAATAAAGGAGTTCCTCATATTCTGAATCGAAATCCAAAATTTTAGCCACAAAATAAAAAGATGCTTGCTCCTTGGAAAAATAGCCATGACTATCCTAGACAGTGCATTAAAAAGCAGAGACATCACTTTGCTAACAAAGGTCCATATAGTCAAAGCCATGGCTTTACCAGTAATCAAGTATGGGTGTGAGAGATGGACCGTAAGAAGACTGAGTGTCAAAGAACCGATGCTATTGAACTGTGGTGCTGGAGAAGACATTTTGAGAGTCCCTTGGACAGCAAGGAGATCAAACCAGTCAATCCTAAAAGAAATCAACCCTAAATCTTCATCAGAACAACTGAAACTGAAGCTCCAATACTTTGGCCACCTGACGTGAAGATCTGACTCATTGGAAAACACCATGATGCTGGGAAAGATTGAGGGCAGGAGGAGAAGGGGGCGACAGAGGATGAGATGTTTGAATGGCATCACCGACTCAATAGACATGAGTTTGAGCAAACTCCAGGAGACACTGAAGGTCAGAGATGCCTGACATGCTATAATCCAAGGGGTCACAAAGAGTCAGACACAACTTAGTGACTGAACAACAACAAATATAAATGTTCTCTGACCTCATTGTAAAGTTTAGGTGACATATACCTGATCTGCTACTAAGGGTTTAGTTAGGCTGCAGAGCAGAAGGGCTGCTTATTAGTCGCCCAGTGACAGCCTCAGAGTCTGCAGAAATTTGCTATGACCCACCCATCCTGCACTAAATATCTTCCTGTGGCAATGGAGAAACCTGTAAAACTGCATTTTTCTCTTCCAAAATTATACATCTTTCTCTGGAGTCATATTTCTTTACAAAGGCTATATAGTAGATTGTGGGGGAAAGGCCTTTCTTTTAACTGCAGAGAATTATAGCTTGACCACTTTTGGATGGACACTAGAGTTCTTACCATGGTGCAGTGGTAAAGAATCTACCTGCCAATGCAGAAGAAGTAAGAGATGTGCATTTGATCCCTGGGTAGGGAAGATGGCCTGGAGAAGGAAATTACAACCCACTTTAGTATTCTTACCTGGAAAATTCCACGGACAGAAGAGTCTGGTGAGCTATAGTCCATGGGGTCGCAAAGAGTCAGACAGGACTGAGCACGCACGCAGGCAGGAAAGTGCTTACCTTCTCAGAAACACACCGGTTGGACTTATCACAAAAGAGCAAAACTCATGCACAATCTCTTGGAAACATAGGAACAAACTCTATGTGCTCTCATACATCCTGTTTCCATTGTATAACCTTGTGAATAACAGCAGATACACTTGACTTTGCCAATTCCTTCAATTTATGTCATTACTTTTATTCAGGAAATTATGAATTCAAGACTTTCCTGGTGGTCGGGTGGCTAAGACTCCGTGTTCCCAATGCAGGGGGCCCGGTTTTGATCCCTGGTCAGAGAACTAGATCCCGCATGCTGCAACTGAAGAGCCTGCCTGCCACAAGGAATGTCAAAATTCTTCATGCTGAAGGTCACAAGGAAGATCGAAGGTCTCACTTGCCACACCTGACTCAGCCCAGCCAAATAAATAAATAAATATTAAAAAAGAGAAATTCTGAATTAAATAGCCAATCATCCTGATAGACTAACCTTTCCTGATTTTAAACATTTTAAAATGTTTTAACACTTTTACATGAAAGTCATCTGATATTTGTTGTACAAATTTCATTTTATGTGCCAATAGAAAAATATAAGTACATGAATTCCTAGCCTAAAACTATTTCTCAATACTCATCTTTGTATTACTTCTTTGTTTTTTCACTCTGCAGTATCGCAATTAGAAACATCTTAGTTTCTTAAGAAAAAGTCTGTGGTATGTATGTAACATATCATTCATGATTCATATGATTTAAACTTATTTCACAGCATTATATTTAAGTCCTTTTTGTTGTTGTTTTCTGTTTTTAGGTCTCCAACCAAGGATCTAACTTATGCGCCCCCTTCCCCATGCAGATCCTTAACCACTGGACTGCCAGGGAAGTCCCCTTTAATTCCTTTGTTAAAGCCACAATATGTTATATACTTTTGTTTACATTTGTAACCTTATGTGACTATTATATGCTTTCACATATGATTAAAACATTATTTGGACACCACAAAGTGGGACTAAAACTTTCACTTTCAAAACATTATTCTAGTTTTTAAATTTTAAAAATATGAGCCATTATGTACTAATTACTGTCAATAGAACCGGATACAATAGAATATATGAAAATATTTTATTTAAATGTAGGATTCAGACTTTGCCTATTTGATATTCTTTTATTTCTTGATAAAGTATGTAATAAATTTCTGTTTTACTGTCATATGAAGAACTGGAAAGTAAAGTAAGCATAAAACAAACTGATAAAAATTTGGAAGTACTTGATTTCTGGACCCTTGTGATGGGGTTATTTTGTCTCAACTTTCATACTCTCTGAAGTTAAAAGTGAATTATTATCAACTAAGAAGAAAACAATTATTCACGGTTGGGCTCAGTCCCTTTACAGTACTCTTTAGGTTGTAGTGTTCAGGAAGGGAAACAATTACATGCCATAGGACATGACAATCTTTCCCAGTAAGTGTTGCTTTCTTATGCCAATATTATTATAATATAGGAAAGACTAATTAAACTGTATCCCAATAATTACAGCATGATAATTCAACTTCAATATAAGAAATTAAGCTAAATATAAAAAATAAAGGAGCACATCTTATCTTAGTAATTAGCCATGTATTTCATAGAACTAGCTCAGGGAAAATTTGTAAATTAAGTGGAATTTGTAAAATGAATGAATTTTTTTGTAAAATAAGTGAATACTTTTTGTAAAATAAATTTGGTTTAGCAAATTCCCATAATTTCCATTCTAATGCTTTTATCTAGATGTTCATTTACATCTTGAGGCCCTTCTGCTTAGGCTATATTCTTCCAGGATTTACATCCATATTCTATTTACCCTGAAGATTTTTTAGTGCTATTTGCTAGACAATAGTATTGATTTTACAGAGACTCTGGAAGAGTCTAGGGGATGTTAGGAGTCACCAGAAAATACTTCCAGGGTGAATATCAAGTCAAAACTATTTTTACAAGACAAGATTTTTTGTTGAGTTTTTCAAGGGATACATGATTGATTGTGAGAAGAGTTTGAATGAAGAGTTGATATGATAATCCAGTTATCTTTTATTAACCCATGTCTTAAAGACATTTACAAAACTGCAGGCAATGATACTCTTCACACCAATTCTTTTTGATTGGGAAAATACAGTTGACCCTTGAGCCACACAAGTTTTGATGCTTGAACCACACAAATTAGGGGTGTCCACTGTCTAAGCAGTCAAAAATCTCTGCAACTTTGCAGTTGATTTTCCATATCTGCAGTTTCTAATCTGAGGATTCGACCAGCCACCAACTGTATTGAAGCATGTAGTATTCAAAAGATTCTTCAAAAATAAGACCCTCACAGTTCAAACCTGTGTTGCTCAAGTGTCACCTGCATGCTTGTGGTGCAAGCACCCAATAATTGGCTTGTTTGTTTGCAGTATAATGCCTGGCATTAAGCTTTTGATTGTCAAAGCATCATTCCAAAGATATCCATCTGAAATGAATATATTACCAACTACACAACTAGACAAAGTGCCTCGTTGCCCAAGCATAAACTTCCCCTTTTGGAAAGCCCTGGTTAATCTAGGTAACTGACTGCTTCAGTGACCCTACTTTTCTCTTCTTGTACTTTAATTCCTATGCTTCTGTTTTAAATTTGGCAATAAAGGATGGAACTGCTCAATCCTTGGCACCTCAACCTTTACACCCATTAAGGCAGAACTCCAGGGCTATTCTCTCTCATTCTCCCTATGACCTCAGTGTGTGTCCCTGGGTGTGCATGTTTGAGACTTCTGAGTAATAAATCTTGCTTTTCAAAGTTTTTTTAATGATGGTTGCTAATGAGTCTCTTGTATTCATAAGGACTACAAAAACTGATCCAGCCACAATATTAGCTCTGGTTGGAAAACTGCATCTCTGGGCCCTACAAATAGTACAAACACAGGAGAGTGTCCCAGGTATTCCTACTCCATAGCTTCACTATCAAAATGGTGAGGCCAATGTAAAACACGTTTTTAATTACAAAATAGAATTGATGTTAATAAGGGGTTCTTTTATTATTGCTTTTTGTAAGCTAATCAGTAAATGTTTATGAGACAAAAGTTTCCTGGAGTCCTTAGTAAGTTTTAAGAATACAAAGGGGTCCTGAGGCTAAAAGTTTGAGAAACATGTGCTAGACAGTCTGAAACACTAAGTAGTGACAAGTGAATTAACATTTCTAATAATAAATCTGTATTTTACAAGAGCCTCCTAGAATACTGATGTTTTTACCCCAATGTAATAAAAAGTATGACTTTTTAAAAATATAAATTATGGTAAGGTATTAAAACATTTATAAATGGGGCAAGGTATAAAAACATAGACCTTCCCTTGTGGCTCAGATGGTAAAGCATCTGCCTACAGTATCAGGAGACCTGGGTTTGATCCCTGGGTTTGGAAGATCCACTGGAGAAGGAAATGACAATCCACTCCGGTACTCTTGCCTAGAAAATCCCATGGATGGAGGAGCCTGGTAAGCTACAGTCCACAGGGTTCCAAGGAGCCAGACATGACTGAGTGACTTCACTTCCACTTTCATTAAAACATTTTATTGTTAAAGTGAGGGAGAAAGTTGATAAGGAAATAAAATTCTCATTCTGTAGAGGACTATGTTTACTTTTGTGGGGATGGTAGTGACAGATTTTCAGATTATGAATGCAGCTTACTGACTCTACCATGATATGGGTTTTGCACTTTAAAAGTAGAGCAGGTAGCAGATGGAACCCCATGTGTCTCAAACCATTTTCTGAACTTGTGAATTTTTTTTTTTTCTGTTCCTAAAGGATCACTATAATTGCATATGCTATTTTGGTTAGTTCTTTGAGAAAAAAAAAATTGCAAGTTACATCAAAAAATCTTGTTCTAATTTTGTTCAGTTAGTTATTAAAACCCTATGACATTACTGAAGATACCTGTATACTCACATTGTTAAGTAATTAACTTTTTTCTTTATGTCTGAATATTTCTGTTTTTGAACTTAAATATTATATCAGTTGAACTGTAAAAACATGAATATCCATTTAGTTATATTGAATTTTTGTTGAAAATCATGTTGATTATTCATTGAAAATGGCCTTTGAACTGCCCAGATGGAAATATCTAAATGCAACATAAACAGGAGAAAAAAAGAACATTAGATGAAAATATTAAGAAGATATTTATACAAATAGCATAAATGTTGAAAATTTTATTTGAAATATGGTTAGCTCATTTTTGCTCAATATTTTTATTTACTTTAATATAGCATGCAAATAGTTCACACAAGTTGCCAATGTATTTTGTTTGGCACATTTGCCCCAAATAAAATTAAAATAGCTAAAAATTTATGTAAGTTTAAAACTATTTTAAATTTATTTATTTCAATGTTATGCATATGTTACGTATGTTATATTTACATTTAACTAATATATACATATTTTATATATATCTATGCTGAAACATAAGAAGAAATAAAATGAAGTATTCTGAACTTTTTAAGGAAATAAGGTAATATATTCAGTCAGTTTTCCCAAATATTTGTTCAGATAAAGTGTTCACATGGAATTTCATACAGATTCAGCTAAAGAACATTTTTATGAAATAATTTTGGGAAAACTGCATACTTGACCTCTCTTGGAGATGTACAATGTGCATTGGCTTTTTAAATACTCAAAAGTGTTCCAGTAAAGATACATGTGTGTTTTCTGTTTGTGTGTGTGTGTGTATGTGTGTTTTTGTGTAATTTGATTTGGAGATGCTTGTTTTGGAACATCAATTTATAACAATAGATTTAAACATCCAAGAAAACTGAATTGGAAATGCTATTTAAAATTATATCAATTGCTTTTAATTTCTGTGAAACAAATTCACCATTTCTAAATTTCTTCTTCCTGGAAATTAAAAAAGAAAAATTGTTTACCTTGTTTAAACAAGAAAAAAATGGATAAGAATTTTTAATGAGTAACTTTCATCTAGACAAATATAAAGTATATCAGAACTAGAAATATAAAGTTTATGCATTAAGTATTAATCATAGCACTAAAACCTTAGCATTTTTATTGCATTTGTTTTTTACCCAGATAAGTTTAGACACAGACCAGACCAACCTAGAAAGCAAATTAAAAAGCAGAGACATTACTTTGCCAACAAAGGTCCATCTAGTCAAGGCTATGGTTTTTCCAGTGGTCATGTATGGATGTGACAGTTGGACTATAAAGAAAGCTGAGTGCAGAAGAATTGATGCTTTTGAACTGTGGTGTTGGAAAAGACTCTTAAGACTGTTGGACTGCAAGGAGATCCAACGAGTCCATCCTAAAGGAGATCAGTCCTGGGTGTTCATTGGAAGGACAGATGTTGAAGCTGAAACATCAATAATTTGGCCACCTGATGTGAAGAGTTGACTAATTGGAAAAGACTGTGATGCTGGGAGGGATTGGGGGCAGGAGGAGAAGGGGACAACAGAGGATGAGATGGCTGGATGGCATCACCAACTCGATGGACATGGGTTTGCGTAAACTCCAGGAGTTGGTGATGGACAGGGAGGCCCAGCGTGCTAAGTTTCATGGGGTCACCAAGAGTTGGACATGATTGGTCGACTGAACTGAACCCAGATAAATTTAAATACAGAACCCATTCACGCTCATATTCTATATCTAGCTATCCTTTCAGAAACTGAAATGTTATTACTTGTTTTGATATTATATTTCAGTTATGTCTTAGAGATGGATTTACAGGATCAATTTAAAATTTCAAAATGCTAAATATATATAAGTAGATAATTAGTGATGGGAGCTGAGTTAAAAATGCTTTATAAGTACAGCTGACCCTTGAAGAACCCCAGGGTTAGGGGCGCCCATATTCCACAGTGTTGAAATTATATATATAACTTTTAACTCCCCTAAAACTTAACTATTTTTTTTTATGTAGACCATTTTTAAAGTCTTTATTGAATTTGTTACCATATTATTTCTATTTTCACTTCAGTTCAGTCGATCAATCATGTCCGACTCTTTGAGAGCACATGGACTGCAGCATGCCAGGTCTTCCTGTCCATCATCAGCTCCCAGAGTTTACTCAAACTCATGTCCATTGAGTCAGTGATGCCATCCAACCATCTCATCCTCTGCCGTCCCTTTCTCTTCCTGCCTTCAATCTTTCCCAGCATCAGAGTCTTTTCCAAGCAGTCAGCTCTTTGCATCAGATGGCCAAAGTATTGGAGTTTCAGCTTCAGCATCAGTCCTTCCAATGAATATTCAGAATTGATTTCCTTTAGGATGGACTGGTTGGATGTCCTTGCAGTCCAAGGGACTCTCAAGAGTCTTCTCCAACACCACAGTTCAAAAGCATCAATTCTTCCATACTCAGCTTTCTTTCTTTCTTTTTTTTTTTTTT
>SJYQ01013120.1:131735-145210 GCA_006410935.1 Redunca redunca
CTCAACATTCAGAAAACTAAGATCATGGCATCCGGTCCCATCACTTCATGGGAATTAGATAGGCAAACAGTAACAGACTTTATTTTGGGGGGCTGCAAAATCACTGCAGATGGTGATTGCAGCCATGGTATTAAAAGATGCTTGATCCTTGGAAGAGAATCTATGACCAAACTAGACAGCATATTCAAATCAGAGACATTACTTTGCCAACAAAGGTCTATAGAGTCAAAGCTATGGTTTTTCCAGTAATCATGTATGGATGTGAGAATTGGACCATAAAGAAACCTGAGCGCTGAAGAATTGATGCTTTTGAACTGTGGTATTGGAGAAGACTCTGGAGAGTCCCTTGGACTGCAAGGAGATCAAACCAGTCAATCCTAAAGGAAATCAATCCTGAATGTTCATTGGAAGGACTGATGCTGAAGCTGAAGCTTCAATACTTGGCCACCTGGTGCAAAGAACTGACTTATTTGAAAAGACCCTGATCCTAGGAAAAATTGAAGGCAGGAAGAGAAGGAGACAACAGAGGATGAGATGGTTGGATAGGATCACCTACTCTATGGACGTGAGTTTGAGTAAGCTCAGGGAGTTTGTGATGGACAGGGAAGCCTGGTGTGCTACAGTCCATGAGGTCGCAGAGAGTCAGACATGACTGAGTGACTGAACTGAACTAAAGACAAGACAAAGGTTTCAATCTAACTTTATATCAGAAATAATTTTGTTATAGCCTTTAATTATAACATATTTGTGAATATTTCAAGATGTTTCAGAACTTGCAATAAGGTGCATTTCCCCTCCATTACCTGACATCAATTTCAAATAATAGTTATTGTCAGGAGTTGAAAATGAAGTAGGAAGATACTATCAAGATGGTTTATTGTATCAAGGATAGGCTTTGGATTACAGAGATTTGGGGCATTACATTTATTTTTCAGCCAGTTAGCCATGTAACAATTACTAAAAAATTCATAAAATTCAGTTTCAAAATTGGTAAAATAGGGGCAAGATAACCTCTTTCAAGTGTTGTCTTGAGATTTAAAGGTATATATCAAAAATGCAAAATATAGTACATTTGACACACAATGTTTCAAAGTGTTATTACTAATATTTTTATGATACCAAATGTAATACTCTTTTAACTCTTATATCTTAGTGAATGGCTTTATAATTCAGCTGAAAGAATCCTTTATGTGGTGGGGTGTCTAGAGAAAATTTTTATAATGTGAACCACCCAATAATCAGTTAGTCAATGTCTGTGGTAGTCTATACTGACTAACGATATCATTAAGTACAAAAGAATTACTAATCAAGTTATTTCTGTATTTGGGGGTGTGGTTTAAACTTCCAAGGAGATTGAGTCATTTCTGAGACAGACAAAGTTTCAGAACATTTCAAGGATAACTTTGTTAAATATTTTTTTTATTATCCTCCCCCTACCTTCCTCATCACATTTCTACTCCTAGGACCACATTTCAAAGACTAAAGCAAACATATTGGTACCTCAGATCACCAAGGCAAAACCTGCATTTGCCGCAGGATTGAGGTACATTACCATGTTGAGCACATTCCTTAAAAAAAGTTAACTATCAAGGTAATCATCTCCAAGTTCATAACTAGGAGCAGGAGACTAATTGACAACTAAATTTGTAATACAAGTAACCATATATGTTGCCTTTCATGTAAAAGTATTATTAAAGGGTAAGACACTAGGAATTAAGTCTACTTTAGTATAAATAAATCAGTATTATAAAGTAGATATTAATGATCAATATTATGATAGAGAATAGGAAGAGTTATGGAACATAAAAGGAAAACATGCAAACATAGGGCCCTCTCCTGTAAATCTGGAGAAGGCAATGGCAACGCACTCTAGTACTTTATCCTGCAAAATCTCGTGGATGAAGGAACTTTGTGGGCTGCCCTTTATGAGGTCGCACAGAGTCGGACACAACTGATGCAACTTAGCAGCAGCAGCAGCTTCTGTAAATCTACCTCCGTTCCTTTAAATACTTTCCTAACCTGAATTTCAGTTACCACCTTGAGGTTATATGCTTTTATTTTCCTTTAGAAGGGTGAAATTGCTTCTATAGACCATGTTAACTGCCATCAATTTTAAGAATAAACATTAAAATATATTTTGTGTGTGAAATCATAAATTATACATACACAAAATACATACAAGCAATAATTTTTTACAACCTACTGGCAGGATTGTAACACTGCCATTTTGAATAAGTAGCTAACTATAGTTTCATACTGGTATCTATATGACAAGGGGGAAATTATTTTCATCAAATACATGAATTTACTTGTACTGACTGCTTTGGGAAGCTTGATTTAAAACTTTATTTTATGAGCACTGCTTCCTGTGTTGTTTAACTGAACTTAGTAACCAGAAACTTGTCATATCTTTAGATGCCATGATGGCTGTCTATTTTGAATTTTCTTCAACTATGTCCTAATTTTCTTTTTTTTAACAGAAAATAATCAAACAAAGTTTAAAAACATGTATACATGGAAGAGGCCTTCTAAGACATGTTTACTTCAATAATTGTTTCTTAGAACATCAGCACCTGGCCATAATGTATCAATCAAATGTTTCACTCACATTTATAAAAAATAGAAATTAATGCAAAATGTTAAAATATCATTAAAATTAATATACTATCCAAGGTAACCTACATATTCAGTGCAACTCTTATATAATTACCAATGGCATATTTCACAAATTAAACAAATAATTTAAAAATTTTTATGGAAACACAAAAGATCCCAAATAGCCAAAATTATCTTGAGGAAGCATAAATTTGGAGGAATCAGTGTCCTTGATTTCAGACTACACTATAGAGCTGTAGTCTTCAAAACAATATGGTACTAGCAGAAAAACAAATACATAGCTCAATGGAACAGGATACAGAATGCAAAAATACACCCACACACTTATGGTCAATTAATTTTACAACAAAGAAAGCAAGAATATACAATAGAGAAAATAAAGTCTCTTTAAGAAGTTGTTCTTGGAAAACTGGATGGCAATATGTAAAACATGAAGTTAAAACATTCTCTAACACCATATACCAAGATAAATTCAAAATGGATTAAATGTAACATCGGGCACTATAAAACTCTTAGAGAAAAAAATAGCCAGTATACTCTTTGACATAAATAGCAGCAATATTTTTGGATATATCTCTTCAAGGAAATAAAAATAAAATGAAAACAAATGGAACCTAACCAAATGTAAAACTTTTGCACAGCAAAGGAAACCATCAATGAAACACAGAGACAACCTACAGAATGGGAGAAAATATTTGAAAGTGACTTGATAGAGTGGTGGCTCAGATGGAAAGCGTCTGTCTACAATGTGGGAGACCTGGATTCGATCCCTGGGTTGGGAAGTTCCCTGGAGGAGAGAGCAACCCACTCCAGTACTCTTGCCTGGAAAATCCCATGGATGGAGAAGCCTGGTGTCCACAGGGTCACAAAGAGTTGGACATGTCTGAGCGACTTCACTTTTCTTTTTATTTTTTTTTGACAGATAAAGGATTAATGTCCATCATATAAAAACAGTTCATATAAATCAACATTAAAAAGCCTGATTAAAATATTGGCAGAACTGAATAGATATTTTTCCAAAGAAGCCATAAAGATCGCCAACAGGAACATGAAAATAGCTCAACATCACTAATTATTAGGGAAATGCAAATCAAAACCACAATGAGATATCACCTTACAGCTGTCAGAATGTCTATCACTAAAAAGAATGCAAATAACAAAAGTTGGCAAGGATATTGAAAAAAAGGGACCCTTTGTACACTGTCGGTAGGAATGTAAATTGGTGCAGCTGCTGTGGAAAATGGTACGGAGATTTCTCAAAAAACTAAAAACAGAACTACCATATGACCAAGAAAATCTACTCTTGGGTACCTGTCTGAAAAAACCAAAACAGTAATTCAAAAAAATATAGGTACCCCCATTATTCATAGTAGCATTATTTATAATTGCCAAGATATGGAAGCAACATTAGTGTTCATCAACAGATAAATGTATAAAGAAGATATAGCATACTCACACAAACACATCTATATATGTATGTATAAACATGCACAGTGAAATACTACTAAACCATACAAAAGATGATTTTTTTTTTCCTTTTGCAGCAATATGAATGAACTTGGAGGACATTGTGCTTAGTGAAATAAGTCAGACAGAGAAAGACAAATTACTATATGATATCGATGTGGATTCTAAAAAATACAACAGACTAGTGAATATATACATATATATATTTCTTTTTTTAAGCAGACACAGATACAGAAAACAAACTAGTGATTACCAGTGGGGAGGGCAGGAGGAGAAATACAGGGGTGGGGAAATGGGACACACAATTATTGAGTGTAAGAAAGATAGCCAATAATTTTTAATAACTATAAATGAAAAGTAACCTTTAAAATTTGCAGGATAATTTAAAAAGAAAAAAGAACAGAAATAAATCCAGCATAGCATAATACTAAGATCATTTCATATCCTTTACTTTTAGTAAAAATTTCTAGAATTTTATAGCTTTCAGGCAATTTAGAGACCTACTAATTCAAATGTTCCACTTGGATAAAGAGAAAAATAATGTCTCAAAAGATTTGACCAGCTGTCCAAGGTCAAAGAACACAGTGGCACTCTGAATTAAACTGGGTATTTTGATTGCTGGTTTAGATATCTATCTAACTTTATAATTTCTCTAATTATAAAAGTGCAAGAATATAATAACACCACCAACAAAACCATTTTCAAGGAAATTAAGAGTGCTTATTGACTGTGTGGATCACAATAAACTGTGGAAAATTCTGAAAGAGATGGGAATACTAGACCACTTGACCTGCCTTTTGAGAAACCTATATTCAGGTCAGGAATCAACAGTTAGAACTGGACATGGAACAATGGACTGGTTCCAAATAGGAAAAGGAGTTCATCAAGGCTGTATATTGTCACCCTACTTATTTAACTTATATGCAGAGTACGTCATGAGAAACGCTGGGCTGGAAGAAGCACAAGCTGGAATCAAGACTGCCGGGAGAAATATCAATAACCTAAAATATTCATATGATACCAGCCTTATGGCAGAAAAGTGAAGAGGAACTAAAATGCCTCTTGATGAAAGTGAAAGAAGAAAGCGAAAAAGTTGGCTGAAAGCTCAACATTCAGAAAACGAAGATCATGGCATCCAGTTCCATCACTTCATGGGAAATATATGGGGAAACAGGGGAAACAGTGTCAGACTTTATTTTGGGGGGCTCCAAAATCACTGCAGATGGTGACTGCAGCCATGAAATTAAAAGACGCTTACTCCTTGGAGGAAAATTATGACCGGCCTAGATAGCATATTGAAAAGCAGAGATATTGCCTTGACAACAAAGGTCCATCTAGTCAAGGCTATGGTTTTTCCTGTGGTCAGGTATGGATGTGAGAGTTGGACTGTGAAGAAAGCTGAGCACCGAAGAATTGATGCTTTTGAACTATGGTGTCGGAGAAGACTCTGGAGAGTCCCTTGGACTGCAAGGAGATCCAACCAGTCCATTCTGAAGATCAGCCCTGGGATTTCTTTGGAAGGAATGATGCTAAAGCTGAAACTCCAGTACTTTGGCCAGCTCATGCGAAGAGTTGACCCATTGGAAAAGACTCTGATGCTGGGAGGGATTGGGGGCAGGAGGAGAAGGGGTCGACAGAGGATGAGATGGCTGGATGTCATCACCGACTGGATGGACGTGAGTTTGCATGAACTCCGGGAGTTGGTGACGGACAGGGAGGGCTGGTGTGCTGTGATTCATTGGGTTGCAAAGAGTCGGATACGACTGAGCGACTGAACTGATTCAAACGTGAGTTTTGATAATATTAGTCTGAAAACTAAAGAAAAAGCAAAATGTTTTAGCTCTAACTTGCCATTAAATCTCTCTATTGATAGATAATCGGAGCATTTGAATTGCTATCTCTACAATGAAATGTTCTAAGATGGAGGAATGAATGGGAATGAAAGGGAGGACATCAGTTATAATCATTAGGTATACACTCTCTCCATGCTAAGTTAGCCCATGGCAAGAGTTGACTTGATTCTTAAAGAAGCTCTGCTTGTAGAAACTAAAATCAGTATTTGAGACAAAGTAGAGATATGGAGGGGGAAAAAGTGATATTGATCTCTAAATAGATTGGGGAGTCTTGGTAAAGTGAACCATGTGAATTCTTTTCACAAGGGCTCAGTGTGATTGTGATGTTGGTTTTTATACAACCACATCAATGTATTAGCCTGATTCAGAATTGTATTGTACTCTTGTAAATGAAGCACAGTAAAATCTGGAGATATTACATATAAAAATTCATATAAGACAAAAAATTATTTTCCTAAAATGCTTTTTCCCATTATATCTGTTGTTTAACAAACATCAGGAAACATTTAAAGTTGTAATACAATATGAAAATGAATGCCAATGATGTATAATTGTCTGAAAAAACCTAAGCTACCTGAAGAATTGAAATTAATTTATACTAAAACATTATCTTTTTATGGCAGGCAGATGTTAGGGTTACGGTATTAGTGAACTAAGGGTTCTTCTCATTCACAGATCAGAGTCTACTTTTTAATAAATTGAGAAGCCAAGGTCTAACCTTTCTGGCAGAAGATTGGCTTCCTAATTATCCTAGTAATAGCTCTAAATTATTATTCAATGTAGGTCTGTGTCCTACTGTTAGTGGGTCATAATATCCCTCCGGATTCATACTTTTTTCTTGTTTTAGTAAAAGACTTGCCATCTGCAGATGATTCAAGTTCATTGTCTAAATTTTAAAAATAACACTGATGTGGTTAGGAAGCTATTCATGCATTTGAAAGGATTCACAAGTGATCTGGGAGACAGACAGCTGATTTCTGTTTAAGATTTATTCTCCCTTCTCTCCTGAAAAAATAACATCAGAAGTTTCACATCACAATACATTATGTTTATATTCTTAATTTTTCTCTCACTCTAATATAGACAATATTTTGTTTATTTGCTTCATTTTTTTTTACATTCCATAAAATTTATTACAACATGGGTTTAGATACAAACTGATTCCACCCATTAAGTGGGCTTCTAATATTTGGAATCCTTTAGCTCCTTCAGAATAAAGAGCCATTTGCAATGGAGACATTAACTGCATTGGATAGATTATGGGTTCTTGACACCTGAATTAGGTTTAGAACTAAACTAATTCCTAAGGACTATATATTCCATTGCAAATGTATACCACTTTTTTTTTTTTTTTTCCCCATTCATCTGTCAATGACACAGGTTGTTTGCATGTCCTGGCTATTATAAATAGTCCTGCTACTGACATTGTGGTGTATGTGTCTTTTTAAATTTAAATTATTCAGGAGACAAAGGAACCATGGATTCAATCCCTGGGTTGGGAAGATCCCCTGGAGGAGGGCAGAGCAACCCAATACAGTATTCTTGCCTAGAGAATCCCATGGACAAGAAACTGGAAGGCTACAGTCTAAGGGTTGCAAACAGTTGGACAAAACCAAAGCAACTTAGCATTTACACACAGATACCCAGGAGTGAACGTGCAGCATCATATGGTAGCTCTGATTTTAGTTTTTAATGAACCTCCATACTGTTTTCCATAGGGAAACAATATATATAGTTTTATATATACATGTATATATACATATAGTTAATACAGTTAATAAGTTAATACAGTTCCCTATGTTATAAAGTAAGTTCATGTTCATTATAAATTTTATTATATATATACACATAATACTATATACTATATAGTACTACTATATAGTAGTTTGTACATGTTAATTCCAAATTTCTAATTTATCCCTCCCTCCCTGCCCAATTTACATTCCCATTAACAGTGTAGGAGGGTTCCCTTTTCTCCATGCTCCATCCCTTAAATGGCAGAAGTGATTTCATTGATTTAATGTTACTATTTCCACATTACCACCAACTACTCTAGTTTTCTGTGTCTGACTGTGATTATAAGTTTGTAATCAATGTTTTGGCCAGAGAGGGGGGAAAAAAAAACAAGAACCCCAAGAACACAATGTATTTCCATATTTTTGTGTCATCTACAATTTCTTTCATCAGTATCTTACAATTTTGGGTGTCCAAGTCTTTTGTCTTCTTGGGTAGGTTTATTCTTATGTATTTCATTCTTTTTAATGTTATGATAAATGGTATTATTTCCTTATTTTCTCTTTCTGATATTTCATTGTTAGTGTATGGAAATGCAACAGATTACTGTATGTCAATATTGTTAAAATATCCCCATTGTTAAAATGACCATACTACCTCAGGCAATGTACAGATTCAATGCAATTCTTATAAATCAGCAATGGCATTTTTCATTGAACTAGAACAAAAATTTTATTTGTGTGGAAACATGAAAAACCCAAAATAGCCAAAATAACCTTGAGAAAGAAGAACAAAGCTGGAGGAATCATGTTCCCTAAATTCAGACTATACTACAAACCTATAGTCATCAAAACAAGTTACTGGCACAAAAGCACTTAGGTCAATGGAACAGTTGAGAGAGCCCAGAAATAAACCCACACACTTATGGTCAATTAACCTGTAACAAAGAGGGCAAGAATATACAATGAAGAAAAGACAGCCTCTTTTAATAAGTGATTTTGGGAAAACTGGATGGCAACATGCAAAAAAGTGAAATTAGAACATTATCTAGCATCATATACAAAAATAAACTCAAAGTGGACTAAAGATCTAAATATAAGACCAAATACTATTAAACATCTAGAGGAAAATATATCCAAAACACCCTTTGACTTATATGGCAGCAATATTTTTTGCATCTGTCTCCTAGAGTAATGAAAATAAAAACAAAAATAAATGAGACCTAAGTAAACTTAAAAGCTTTTGCATAACCAAGGAAACCCTAAATAAAACAAAAAGACAACCTACAGAATGGGAGAATATATTTGCAAACAATGCTACTGACAAAGGTCAATATCTATAATATACAAACAGCTCACACAGCTTAATATTTTAAAAAGTCAATCAGAAAATTGGAAGAAGAACTAGATATACTTTTCTCCAAAGAAGATATGAAAATGGCCAACAGGCACATGAAAAGATGCTCAGTATTGCTAAGTATTAGAGAAATACAAAGCAAAAGTATAAGGAGGTACAACTCACACCAGTCAGAATGGGCATCATAAAAAATTTATGAACAATAAATGCTAGAGTAGATGTGAAGAAAAGGGAATCCTCCTACACTGTTGTTGGATATGTAAATTGGTGCAGGCACTGTGGAGAACAGTATGGAGGTTCCTCAAAAAAATAAAAATAGAATTACCATATGGCCAGCAATCCCATGCCTGGGCACATATCCAGAAAAAAACATAACTGAAAAAGATCCATATATCCCAATGTTCATTGCAGCACTGCTTACAATACCCAGGACATGGAAGCAACCTAAATGTCCCTCAACAGAGGAATGAATAAAGAAGATGCACATATATACAATGGAATATTACTCAGTCATCAAAAGGAATGGAATAATGTCATTTGCAGAGATGTGGGTAGAACTAGAGACTATCATACTGAGAAAAGTAGGTGAGAAAAAGAAAAGCAAATATTGTATAATATTGTTTACATATGGAATCTAAAAATATAGATTGATTTAGTTGCAAAGCAGAAATAGAGACACAGATGAAAGGAACAAACTTATGGATACCAAGGAGGGAGTGGGGAGTGCAACGAACTGGGAGATTGGGATTGGCATATATATATATATATATATACACACACACACACACACACATACTATGTATAAAATAGGTAACTAATAGATAACTACTGTATAGCACAGGGAACTCTACTCAGTGCTCTGTGGTGACCTAAATGGGAAGAAAATCTGAAAAAGAGGCTGCTGCTGCTGCTAAGTTGCATCAGTCCTGTCTGATTCTGTGCAGCCCCACAGACTGCAGCCCACCAGGCTCCTCTGTCCCTAGGATTCTCCAGGCAAGAACACTGGAGTGGGCTGCCATTTCCTTCTCCAATGCATGAAAGTGAAAACTGAAAGTAAATTCGCTCAGTTGTGTCCGACTCTTCACAACCCCATGGACTGCAGCCTACCAGGCTCCTCCGTCTCTGGGATTTTCCAGGCAAGAGGACTAGAGTGGGGTGCCATTGCCTTCTCTGCTAAAAAAGAGGAGATGCATGTATATGTATAACTGATTCACTTTGGTGTACAGCAGAAACAAATACAATATTGTAAAGCAAATATATTCCATTCTACTGGAAAAATGAAATTCTGAGGCAAGTAGTAACAAAGGAATTGCTGGCAAATATTAAGATGAGCTTGTAATCAGCAAGAAGACCCAAAGATCTGGCCTTAGAATCTTTCTTTAGAAAGAAATATAATAAAGCTGGACTTGGGATCAGAACACAAGAAGCAAAATTCTAGCTTCACCAGTTATCAGATAAATGCAGGTAAAGAAGTTTTGTTTTTTTAACTTTCCGAGATTCATTTTCAGTAAAATGAAAATAGTTATCTAATAAGTTTGTTAGCAGATTATATTAATACATGTATAATGCATTAAAAAGTATTTAGAATATAGCAAGTATTACCTAACAAATCTGCAACAGACAAACTTAAAATTCAGTATATTGACTTGAAATTGGTGCTCCTGATTGACATTCAACTCTCTTCCTCAGTCACAATAGTCTCCTTCTTGAGACTCAGCCAACAACCAAAAACTTGTTGTTTCTAAGATTTCTAAACTTGTCTTAAGCTTATATAAAAGGAAAAGAGTAGGAAGGACTGTGTGTGGCAAGCTGCAACGTGATTTATATCACTTTTATCCATTCCTTTCTCTTAAACACAGACATGTCAACTCAACTAACTGAAAGCGCTGGGGGCGGGGGGCGGGTAGTTCAGTTATGTGCCCAGGAAGAAAAGAGAAATGGAGATGGAAAACACCTAGCTGATTTCTGCCTTAAGTCTCTGTTTCATTCATCCTCCCATTCAGATAATTATAGTTCTTCAGTAGTTTAGCTTTGAAAAAGGTTATATAGCCAAAGGTAAGTAATTAAGCAAAACGATGTTCTAATTACATTGGTAGGATGGAATGAAATGGCAGAAGAAAATGTGTGCATTAGTGTGTGCTGAAATGAGGCTTATAAGATAGCTAATTTCTTAAAATTATCACTTATAATTCAGTAACAAATGTGTAAAACTGAAAGATTCAAGAAATATTTGTATTAATGTATCACTTAGAACAAAAGTTAAAAAAAGAGAAATAGCTAAAAGGAGTTGAAATTGCTTCAGTGTAGTAAGAATCAGGAGTAGGAAAGGATGAAGGCATGTCTTGCTATGAACATTATGAAGTTAATATAATTTGACTTTTTAGCCTTTTGACCATGTTGATGTGTTATTTTGACTAAATCAAATAAATAGAATGGATAGAAACAATAAGATTAGGAAACCATGAAAAGTCATCAGATTAATGTGTCAGCATGAAACGAGCACATACAGGTGATAGAGATGTAAATTCTTGTGATTACAACAAAGAGAAAGGAAAGGAAGCAGGATGAGAGAGAGGTTCTGATAGGGAACAGTGACTGAGAACATACGAAGTTTTCGTGTCTTTGGTGGATGCCCTGGATCATGCAAGATGGAGAACTTTGTGGAAGTGGTTATGCCAGCTATTTCTTCCTGTGTTGTGGTTACACAGAATAAATAAGTTTCAGAAACCAGGTTGTGTCAACTGTTCTGCCAGTTGAATTCTATACTGGAATATTATGGTGCTTACCCCTATGTTGACTTTTATAAACTGATCTAGATTGTAGCATTTGTAGTTGCCTTGTTTGTTATTATTAATCTTGGCTGTTTTCAGAACACTGATGGGGAAAACAGACAAAGTCAACATTATCTAAATTCACAGCTCTTATAATTAGGGAGGGAACATGCATTACATGAACTTTTACTTGGAAGAACTTCAAGTGTGTTTAAACATATAGTCATCAAAAATAATAGGAAAATATTAAAAATGATTTAAGAAAAGCAAACTTGGTACTTGGAGAAGCCAAACAATCTTGGGAAGGTCAGTTCTCAGACCAGTCAATTCTTGGATTCTTTTAATGAAGTCATACATTGCAGCAACTACAAAGGGTAAGAAAATGCAGACACTCATGACATACCACTCTGCATACAAATGTAGCCCTTAAATAAAGACAAAGGATACAATACAGCAAGAGAAAGAAAAGACCAGGCAGGTTTGAGGCATCCAAGAATAGCTTCTAAAGTCCTTTCAGTCACACAGGACAAATTTTATCTACATATCACAGATCGCTAAGACAAATACAAGTGGTCTCAGTCTCATGTTTACTGAGAGATCAGTGATCATTCATAAGGCTCTTACCAGTTCTCTACCAGGACATGTAATTTGAAAAACCAGGTTTAGACCACCAAGTAATATATTTACTATAATAATTTAGACAAGATGGTAGAGGATGCCTCTAGGGAAGTTTTGGTCTTAGTACAATGCAAATTATTAGCTCAAATGCTTCCTTGTTATTTTGTCCAACAGTCAATATTATAGTTGGTTCCATACATCTCTAGGGATAAGAATAAAGTTCCCACTGATGATCTGTAAGTCAGATCTATACTACTGCAGACATAAGTGAGTCTGAAGCTATTTTTAAGGAAAGAGGGCCATAGTAGAGGCATAATGGACAACATATTTTAGCTTTGTGGGCTTTACATACACAAATCTAAACCTTTGATACACAATGTGTGTGTTTTATTGATGCTGTTTCATTTTTAAAATTTCTTCTATGGATTCATATAATTGCAATATTAAGCTAGAAGTAACAGATGGACATTAAGGAAAGGTGTGTAACATTTAAATCTATTTATTTGTAAATATTTTAAAAATCTCTTTTACCTTGAAGGATATAATTTTCAATACCAATTTTACAGATATAATGCCATGTTCTATATATGCTAAAATATGACCCAAATAAGAAGCCATGAAATAGTGGCTGAGAGAAAAAATACAATGGCATTTTTAAGGTGCCCCAAAGAAAAGGAAGTGGACTGATTAATTTTTAGACAATGTTACCCTGACTAAAGAAAAACAAGTCTTAGGAATCTAGGAAATAGAATAATTGCTATAATTTTCACCTGTAGAGTTTCAAACAAAGGACATTCAAAAGCTTTATTTCTTCTTAATTTACATGGAATAATCATTTAATAACTGCAAAGATTAAATACTGAAAGATACTAACAAAAGCTTCAAACAAATTTGAAAGTTTAAATGAATACAACAGCATGAGACATCAGATAAAGTTTTCAAGCTTCAAAGTCAACTACCAGACATAGATAGATGGTTCTTGTTTTACTTTACCAATACTAAGAAATAATAAATATAAATGTCTGCTGATTTTTGTTTCTATCAAATTTTGTTTTAATTA
>SJYQ01013120.1:153558-164337 GCA_006410935.1 Redunca redunca
TTTCGAATTGTGGTGTTAGAGAAGACTCTTGAGAGTCCCTTGGACTGCAAGGAGATCCAACCAGTCCATTCTAAAGGATATCAGTCCTGGGATTTCTTTGGAAGGAATGATGCTAAAGCTGAAACTCCAGTACTTTGGCCACCTCATGCGAAAAGCTGACTTATTGGAAAAGATTCTGATGCTGGGAGGGGTTGAGGGCAGGAAGAAAAGGGGATGACAGAGGATGAGATGGTTGGATGGCATCACGGACTCGATGGACATGATTCTGAGTGAACTCCGGGAGTTGGTGATAGACAGGGAGGCCTGGTGTGCTGCGATTCATGGGGTCACAAAGAGTCGGACATGACTGAGCGACTGAACTGAACTGAACTGAATATAAATGAAATGTGATATAGACAGTTTATAAGACAGATTTTAAAGTTTCAATAACCTATCAATTTATAAACTGAGAGCATTCCTAAATTTTTAAAAATATGTAAAATAGTTAATATAAAAATCAATTTGATATAATATTTATCTTTATGAAATATGTCATTAGATTTATTGTCTTAAATACTTTTACAAACTATCACTCTATTATTTTTCTAAAATGCAGGCTGAATCACATAGTCCCCTTTGGAAAAAACCTTTAATATGTTTCTTTTAAAGAATAAAATTCTAATTCCTTTGACAGTTTGATTACTTTCCATGGTTTAATCTTCATTTTTTAGGGGCTACCTCCCACTCCATCTATCAATTCATCTGACTCACTGATCATTCACATTTAACTTATTCTCTGGATATGCCCTGTTCTCATACACCTCTGAACTCTATTGTATCTAAATAAAACACAACACTTAGCCTCTCCACTCTACCTACTAAAACCTTACTTTTATTTTATGGATTAATTCACAGGACCCCTCTTCCACTGAGGCTTCTTCTAATCAAAAATATATTCATCTTCTTTAAATAACAATTATTTTATTTCTTTTTGGCATTTACTTTTTCCAACTTTTTCTTTATATTCAGTTCAGTTAAGTCGGTCAGTCATGTCAGATTCTTTTTGACTCCATGGACTACAGCATGCCAGGCCTCCCAGTCCATCACCAACACCCAGAGTTTACTCAAATTTATGTCCATTGAGTCGGTGATGCCATCCAACCCTCTCATCCTCTGTCATCCCCTTCTCCTCCTGCCTTCAATCTTTCCCAGCATCGGGGTCTTTTTCAGTGAGTCAGTTCTTAGCACCAGGTGGCCAAAGTATTGGAGTTTCAGCTTCAACATCAATCCTTCCAATCAACACCCAGGACTGATCTCCTTTATAATGGACTGGTTGGATCTCCTTGCTTTCCAAGGAACTCTCAAGAGTCTTCTCCAACACCACAGTTCAACAGCATCAATTCTTTTGCGCTAACTTTTTTTATAGTCCAAATATCATATCCATACGTGAATACTGGAAAAACCATAACTTTGACTAGACAGACCTTTGTTGGCAAAGTAATGTCTCTGCTTTTTAATATGCTCTCTAGATTGGTCGTACTTTTCTCTCACGGAGCAAGCATCTTTTGATTTCATGACTGCAGTCACCATCTGCAGTGATTTTGGATTCCCCCAAGATAAAGTCTGCCACTGTTTTCACTGTTTCCTCATCTATTTACCATGAAGTGATGGGACTAGATGCCATGATCTTCATTTTCTGAATGTTGAGTTTTAGGCCAACTTTTTCCACTCTCCTCTTCCACTTTTATCAAGAAGCTCTTTAGTTCTTCAATTTCTGCCATAAGGATTGTGTCATCTGCATATCTGAGGTTATTGATATTTCTCCAAGAAATCTGGATTCCAGCTTGTGCTTCATCCAGCCCAGCATTTCTCATGATGTACTCCGCATATAAGTTAAATAAGCAGGGTGACAATATACAGCCTTGATGTATGCCTTTCCTGATTTGGAACCTGTATGTTGTTCCATATCCAGTTCTAACTGTTGCTTCTTGACCCGCATACAGATTTCTCAGGAGGCAGGTCAGATGGTCTGGTATTTCTATCTCTTGTAGAATTTTCCAGCAATGGATAAAGACGATGTGGTACATAATGAAATAACACCATTTCCAGCAACATGAATGGATCTAGAGACTGTCATTCTGAGGGAAGTAAGTCAGACAGGCAGAGAAGGACAAATATCATATGATACCATGGTGCTAGTGGTAAAGAACTTGCCTGCCTATGAAAGAGATGTAAGAGTACTGGGTTTGATACCTGGGTCAGGAAGATCTCCTGGAGGAAGGCATAGCAACACACTTCAGTATTATTGCCTAGAGAATCCCATGGACAGAGGAGACTGGCGGGCTACAGTCCATAGAGTCACAAAGTCACAAAGAATTGTATACAAAGGAAGTGACTTAGCATGCACTGTTTAATATGGATCTTTTAAAAAATATGGTACAAATGAACTTATTTACAAAAGAGAAAAGAATTATAGATGTAGAAAACCATTTAGGGTTATTGAGTGAAAGTCTTTCAGTCATGTCCACTATTTGGGACCCCATGGACTATACAGTTCATAGGATTCTCCAGGCCAGAAGACTGGAGTGAGTAGCCTTCCCTTCTCCAGTGGATCTTCCCAACCCAGAGATCAGTCCCAGGTCTATCACATTGCAGGTGGATTCTTTACCAGCTAAGCCACAAAGGAAGCCCAAGAATACTGGAGTGGGCAGCCTATCCCTTCTTCAGGGGATATTTTCAACCCAGGAATCGAACTGGGGTCTCCTGCATTGCAGGTGGATTCTTTACTAACTGAGTTATCAGGGAAGCCTGGTTACTGAGGGGAGGGATGAATTGGAAATTGCTATTGACAGATACACAATACTATATATAACATAGATAACTAATAAGGACCTACAGTATAGCAGAGGGAACTCTACTCAATACTCTGTATGATCAATATGGGAAAAGAATCTAAAAATTGGACATGTATATATGTATAACTAATTTACTTTGCTGTACAGAATAAAGTGTCACAACATTGTGAGTCAACGATACTCCAATAAAAATTTTAAAACAAAAAAGAGAGCTCCGCTATTTTATAGTTACAATCCATTACCCTAAAATAGATATTTCATCTTTGACTTTCTAGCCAATTGTCCACCTTTTAAACATCTAAAAATATAAATGTTAATTACTAGTTCAATTTAGTTAAGATGTCAATTCATGTCTGACTCTGTGACCCCATGGACTGCAGCACACCAGGCTTCCCTGTCCCTCAGCAACTCCTGGAGCTTGCTCAAATTCATGTCCATTGAGTTGGTGATGACATCTAACCATCTAATCCTCTGTGGTCCCTTCTTCTCCTGCCTTCAATCTTTCCCAGCATCAAGGTCTTTTCCAAAGAGTCAGTTCTTTGCATCAGGTGGCCAAAGTATTAGAGTTTCACCTTCAGGATCTGTCCCTCCAATGAATATTCAGGACTCATTTCCTCTAGGATTGACTGGATTGATCTCCTTGCAGGCCAAGGGACTCTCAAGAGTCTTCTCCAACACCACAGTTCAAAAGAACCAGTTCTTCAATGCTCAGCTTTCTTTCTTGTCCAACTTTCACATCCATCCATGACTACTGGAAAAATCATAGCTTTAACTAGATGGGCCTTTGCTGCAAAGTAATGTCTCTGCTTAATACGCTGTCTAGGTTGGTCATAGTTTTTCTTCCAAGGGGCAAGCGTCTTTGAATTTCGTGGCTGCAGTCACCATCTGCAGTGATTTTGGAGATCAAGAAAATAAAGTCTGTCACTGTTTCCATTGTTTCTCCATCAATTTTCCATGAAGGGAGGGGACCAGATGCCATGATCTTAGTTTTCTGAATGATGAGTTTCAAGTCAGCTTTTTCACTCTCCTCTTTCACTTTTATCAAGAGGCTCTTCAGTTCCTTTTCGTTTTCTGCCTTAAGGGTGGTGTCAGATGCATATCTGAGGTTATTGATATTTCTCCCAGCAATCTTGATTCAAGCTTGTGCTTCATCCAGCCCAGAATTTCTCATGATGTACTTTGCATATAGGTTAAGTAAGCAGGGTGACAATATACAGCCTTGATGTACACCTTTCCCTATTTGGAACCAGGCTGTTGTTCCATATCCAGTGCTAACTATTGCTTCTTGACCTGCATATAGGTTTCTAAGGAGACAGATCAGGTGGTCTGGTATTTCCATCTCTTGAATTTTTCACAGTTCGTTGTGATCCACACAGTCAAAAGCTTTGGTGTAGTCAATACAGCAAAAGTAGATGTTTTTCTAGAATTCCCTTGCTTTTTCTATGATCCAACAGATGTTGGCAATTTGATCTCTGGTTCCTCTGCCTTTTCTAAAGCCAGCTTGAACATCTCGAAGTTCTCAGTTCATGTACTATTGAAGCCTGGCTTGGAGAATTTTGAGCATTAGCTTTCTAGTGAATTGAGTGCAATTGTGCAGTAGTGTGAAGCTTCTTTGCCATTGCCTTTCTTTGGGATTGGAATGAAAATTGATCTTTTCCAGTTCTGTGACCACTGCTGAGTTTTCCAGATTTGCTGGCATTTTGAGTGCAGCACTTTCACAGCATCATCTCTTAGGACTGAAATAAGCTCAGCTGGACTTCCATCACCTCCACTAGCTTTGTTCACAGTGATGGTTCCTAAGGCCCAATTGACTTCACACTCTAGAATGTCTGGCTCTAGGAGAGTGATCACACCATTGTAGTTACCTGAGTCATAAAGATCCTTTTTGTATAGTTCTTCTGTGAATTCGTGCCACCTCTCTGAATATCTTCTGCTTCTGTTATGTCCATACCATTTCTGTCCTTTACTGTGCCCATCTTTGCAAAAATGTTCCCTTGGCATCTATAATTTTCTTGAAGAGATGTCTAGTCTTACCATTCTATTGTTTTCTTCTATTTCTTTGGATCCGTGGGTTGAGAAGATCTTCTGAAGAAGGGAAAGGCTACCCACTCCAGTCTTCTGGCCTGGATAATTCCATGAACTGTATAGTCTATGGGGCTACAAAGGGTTGGGCATGACTGAGAGACTTTCACTTCACTTTAATTACTAAAACATATTCATTTTTCCTTTTAAAGTAACTTTTAATTATCAGCTTTCTTAAAATCTTTTTCTACTGCATTGTTTGAAACAAAGTAATATTGTACATGAAGCACAATTCAACATATGGGTAATGTGAATGATGTCTACATTTCAGTGTATTGAGGTCAGAGTTTCAGATGAAAATGCAGTAAGTAAATACAAGCTTTTTTCAACTTACAAAATATTCTGCTGGATGCCTTAATTTTATAAGTGATGTGTTGTAAACTTTATGCAGACTACTCAGATACAGAGCATGCAGTGCTCAATTTGGGCATCAATACAGTTCTCTAAGGGGAAAAATAAGAGCAGTTTTTGATTGCAAGAAAATTACAGTCTTTCCTATATTGTAAATATCAAAGACATCATAAGGCAGACAGAGAGTTGTAAAATGTCTATCTTTCAGTGGCTGGACCATAAAGAGGAAAATGAGCATCAGTGTAGTTGTTAATGTGCACAGGAAACAAAATGATCAATAAAGACTATTAATTATGTCTAGTTTTTCATTTTTCTTATTTATGCAGGTAATATATTTCAACTGAATTTTTGTACCTTCAGAGATGAAAATATAAAAGAGCATGATGGGGAGAGAGCCATAAAGTGAATCAAGATGCCTTAGCTTGGTTGTTCACAACAGGGAGATTAAAGTAATCTCAACATTCTCTTGATTTCTTAAGGTCTAACAAGTTATGTCCTCTGCTAGTAAATGTTGCTGGGAGTCAGTAATCCCAACTGACAGAGGGATTTGAGGAAAATTATCAACTGTTATTTAAGATATAAAATTGAAGATGTGAGTAGAAATAAATATCTCTATATTAAAATAGATAGTAGCTCTTTATATATAGACTTATAAAATATGCTCCTAGAAGAGTCCTTGGAGGCAGACTAATACAAACTTGCATTCGAAGAAGGAGAAACCTGAAGTCCAGAAAGTGAAGAGATGGCCACAGTTATATGGTATCAGCTTAAGAATTAGAAACTGCTTCTAAATAGAATTAAGACCCAACCTTCTATCAACATTTCTAACATAAATTTGTCTCCTTTTACTTTTAATCTGATTAGATAAATTAGAATTTGTTTATAGTGAAAGTAATGTCGCTCAGTCGTGTCCGACTCTTTGCAACCCCATGGACTGTAGCCCACCAGGCTCCTCCATCCATGGAATTTTCTAGGCAAGAGTACTGGAGTGGGTTGCCATTTCCTTCTCCAGGGGATCTAGAAACACCTTCAAAAGTAACAAAAATCAAAATAAGATTTAGTTTAACACTTCCCAATAGTTTCATTTATTCTTTGTTGCACTCAAAGTTCCCATAGTCTGTGAACTGAATAAACACAAAAACCAAAAATTTGAATTTTAAAAAACTTTCTATTCAATATTTATATTCACTGGAGGCTAATTGGACTTCAAAAATTTAGTTGTCTGGAGGTAGAACAATGTTGGCCTTGCTTAGTTCAGCCTATCTTAGCAGCATCCTAGTTTCCTTTCTACCTTCCAGCTAATCACACCAGCCCAGAGAGTGCCTACCTATAGAGGCGAAGCCTTTGTCTTCAGTCCTCTTTGGTCTCCATAACCACCACTAAGGCCTCCTATTTCAGGCATGTTCCACATAAAGCCTGATTCTTATCTCGTTTCAGGTCTGCCTTGCCTGTTTCCGTGTTCAACCAGCTGATGAAGGTGAGATGCTCCTATGCTATCTGCAAAGGGGAAAAACAATTCTAGTCTATACCACAGTCACCATTCTCTCCAAGAACAAAAGCTACTGGCAGCATTTGGGGCTAATTTCAATAAAAAGCATGTGACTTCATTTACAGGAAAGGACCGGTTTACATAAGATTTCTTGCTGTGGCTATCACCAACAGAGATCCATAATGTAGGAGAGTTTACACATTCTGCCTTGGCAAACCTGACAATCATATCCCTGCTCAAAAATGCAGAATGACTTCAGCAGTTCATTTTCCACTCCCTCAAGACATATTCATTTTTTTGGAGATTTGTGGGCCCAGAGTATCGACTTATGACAATGGGGACCAATGCTGGATTTTTTTTTTTTCCCTTTGGGAATAAGGCTTGGAAGAAGCAGTAAAAATAAAACAGGAGAGAAGTAATTCAGGTTGGACATATTTAACTACTCATAATAAACTTAGTCAATATTAATGGAGGCATAATTGCCAGATCAATTCAAATAATTATCCCTCTGTCTCTGCACTGTGAAGTCTACATTTACAGACAGCCTAGAAAGAGTACTGGAGGTGAAATAATACACATTTATCACAATCCCACTGCAAGGTCTAAGGTCTGTATTTAACACACAAGTATAATAGCTGTCCTTGTAGTGACACATGATTTTTAACCACTTACCCTATGATTATCTATGATTACCTAAAGTTCAATTACAGTATATATACATATTACTAGAAAGACTTGCAATCCATTTATCTCTCTGGATGTTCTGAACTTTACCACTGATCTAGTAAAGAAATAAACAAATAGAACTCTGGGTATCCAGAGCATAACCAAGTTCTCTTGGTTTCCTAGAGAACTGCCTTTTTAATCCAGGTTTGATGTCAACATTGATCCTATCAAGAGACACTATAAAAATAGCCTATGCAATTTACTGTTATATCTTTTATGAAAATGTTCATCTCCTCATATTCCTGTTTGTTTTTTTTTAGTATACAACAGAAACTTTTTATTCTTTCTTTTTTTTTTTAGAAATTCTTCATTTTTAGTGCCAAGTCCAGTAGTATTTTTAAAAATAACTTGATTTTTTATTTTATTGTATTGATTTTATTAACCTAATCACTGGCCATTGTCTCATATTCATTAAGAATATCTGTATCATACCTGTGACCATTTGTAGCAAGTACATCATTTTCATTTTTTCACTAGCCTCATTCTTGATTTAATTTCATTTTATTAATTTTGTTTATTTCTTCTTGTTTCTTTTTTCTTTTTTCTATTTTCTATATCTAATCTATATGGTTATATGTGTGTATCCTGAGAAAAGGTCTGAAATACCTTATGAATCAACTTGGAGTATAAATAAGCAAATACACAGATCTTCAACTACCTATGAATGATCTTGAACAATTCATTCATCTCTTTAGACATATTTGGGCTTCCCTGGTGGCTCAGTTGGTAAATAATCTGCCTGCAATGCAGGAGACCTGGGTTCGATCTCTGGGTTGGGAAGATCCCCAGGAGGAAGGCATGGCAACCCACTCCATTATTCTTGCCTAGAGAATCCCCAAGGACAGAGGAGCCTGGTGGGCTACAACCCATGGGATCACAAAGAGTAAGACATGACTGAGCGATTAGCACAGCAAAGCACAGACGTATATATGTGTCAAATTAGAATACTAACTATTTCATATGTTTTTAGAATTAAAATAATATTTAAGTACCAAATATAGTGCCTGCAATCTAGTAAATGCTTAATAAAAGTTAATTATATCTGAATTTATATTTAGTCCCACATGCAACATTTCAAGAGATTCACTAACAAATAAGAGCTAAGAGTATCATAGCTAATGATGGTTTTGCAAGAGACAGAATGGCCTAGTGACATTATAGCAAGTTATCTTTTTTCTTTGAAATAGAACAAAACTCTAAATTGCATCCTAGGTTGTGTGTGTGTATGTGTGTGNGCATCCTAGGTGGTGTGTGTGTATGTGTGTGTGCACATGTGAGAATAAGCAAAGCTAACATTATGGAAGAATTCAAGTCAAACCATTGACTGTGGTTACCTGTGAGAGGCAAAAGGAAAAGGCAGAAGAGAATACTTCATTTTTTCATTTGCACATATTCCCAGTAGGAAAAATGAATAAAAGGTGTATGAACCATTGGAAATATCTATCTTTTCCCATTTCTTATTTTTCTCAAATAATTAAGTAAATTATTAAGAGAAAATGGAGATCTTGATATCATTTGACAATAGGGAAAAAAACTTAGGATGTTTAACCTAGAGGAGATAGAGGAAGAATTATGGCTGCCTTCAAACATTTGAAGGACTCTCAAAGGACAATTTAGACTCACTCTACAATGTTTCAAAGAATGGAAAATGGTCTTGATGAAAGAAATACTGACCTAAAATGAGTAAGCATATTTTGAATGACCTGCTACTCGATGTTATCTTTAAGAAAAGGTCCGATGTTCATTTTTCAAGGATGTTATATGCCAATGAAAATTACTAAGGTAGATCAAACTAGGCTCTGAAATAGCATCATCATCACAATTTTCTTTACATGATAAATGATATCTAGCTGCTTTGATATACCAAAATTTGCTAAACGAACCAAAAAATATTTATTGAGTAAACAGTACATTTCACACACTAGCAAAGTAAAATTCAAAATTCCCTAAGCTAGGCTTCAACAGTACTTGAACTGAAAACTTCAAATGTTCAAGCTGGTTTCAGAAAAGGCAGAGAAACCAGAGATCAAATTGCCAGCATCTGTTGGATCATAATAAAAAACAAGCGAATTCCAGAAAATCATCTATTTCTGCTTCATTGACTATACTAAAGTGTTTGACTGCATGGATCACAACAAAATGTGGAAAGTTCTTAAAGATGGGAATACTAGATCACCTTACCTGTCTTCTGAGAAACGTGTATGCAGGTCAAGAAGCAACAGTTAGAACTGGACATGAAGCAACCAACTGGTTCCAAATTGGGAAGGAGTACATCAAGGCTATATATTGTCACCCTGCTTATTTAACTTATATACAGAGTGCATCATGCAGAATGCCAGGCTGGATGAAGCACAAGCTGGAATCAAGATTGCCAGGAGAAACATCAATAATCTCAGATATGTAGATGACACCATCCTTATGGCAGAAAGCAAAGAGGAACTGAAGAGCCTCATGATGAAAGTGAGAGAGGAGTGTGAAAAAATTGGCTTAAAACTCAATATTCAAAATACAAAGATTATGGCATCTGGCCCCATCACTTCATGGCAAATTGATGGGGAAACAATGGAAACAGTGACAGGTTTTATTTACAAAGATTATGGCATCTGGCCCCATCACTTCATGGCAAATTGATGGGGAAACAATGGAAACAGTGACAGGTTTTATTTCAGTAGTCACATATGGATATGAGATTTGGACCATAAAGAAGGCTGAGCACCAAAGAATCAATGATTTTGAACTGTGGTGTTGGAGAAGACTCTTGAGAGTCCCTTGTACTGCAAGGAGATCCAATCAGTCCATCCTAAAGAAGATCAGTCCTGGGTGTTCATTGGAAGGACTGATGCTGTAGCTGAAGCTCCAATATACTGACCACCTGATGCAAAGAACCAACTCATTAGAAAAAACCTGGATGCTGGGAAAGATTGAAGGCAGGAGGAGAAAGGGATGACAGAGGATGAAATGGTTGGATGGTATCACCAACTCAATGGATGTGAATTTGAGCAAGCTCTGGGAGACGGTAAAGGACTGGGAAGCCTGTCAGGCTGCAGTCCACGGGGTCAGAAAGAGTCAGACATGACTGAACAACTGAACAATAACAACGAAACAGTACCTTTTGGGTAATAAACTACATGTTGGGAATAAATAGGTAAATAAATTATAGCCAATATTTCAAGGAGCCCATGGTCCAATTAGAAAGATATATTCACAAATAAGAAATTTTATAATATAATAATTTTAGCATGGAAATATTAGCATTTTGGAAACATAAATGACAAATTCATAGTTAAAAATGATTTT
>SJYQ01013120.1:164395-187949 GCA_006410935.1 Redunca redunca
TTGGTACGTAAGTAATATTTGCAAACAGTTTGACTTTAAATTTGAACATGAACTGTACATAGCTAAAATTCTATGCTATTATACAGATAAGAACAGATACTGTCATATCCCAAGATATACAAATATGCCCAATGAAAATGTAGAAATGCTTAAGAATTAAGAAAAAATAAAGACCTTTCAATGAGGTGAAAGGCTTGACTACAGGATAATTACACAGGAGGCAATGATGCAATTCCAATTTTGAAAGATATAAATTATGCAAGTGATTTCAACAGCAGGGGGGTTATTTGTCCTGATGTGAAGATGTTGCAAAGCTCATGAATTTCAAATCTGTAAATTAGGAACAAAGGATTTACAGCTTTGTTAGAAGCAAAGGAAAAGACAAGTTATGCCAATAGAGGTCAATGCCATGTCTTACTGTTACCTCTAGGGATTATTCATTCAGTGCCACTCTCTCCCCCTACTCCATCCCAGAGGAAGAAAGTTCTGATGGATCAAATCCAAGGACATAGATGACAGAGGTGACAGCAGTCTGAATATCTGGAGATGATATTTTAATATAGGTTGAAAGTTCTCACATCTGCCTGTTGTGTTTTATATGCTACCCTCTGGATTCCTTCTCCTGGTCATTTTCTTCTGGCTTTGGTCTTTTGGCTTTCTTTCTTTCTTTCTTTCTTTCTTTTTTTTCAAGTAACTGGTGAATTAAGAGGGATCCGCTCTACATCTAAGAGAGGTAAACTCAATTTTCATGTTAACAGGTCCTATCATATCTCTACAAGGAACACAAATGTATTTACCTGTTTAATCCCAATGTGTTATCCATAACATTGTCTGTTTTATTTTGTTTCAATTTCATTCATTCACAATATGCAAAAAAACTAGGTAACTAGCCTTTTCTTTATTTTTAATGGAACTAAAACTAGCAAGTAAACACACTTGCTGTTTTATCCTGGTTTCTTCCAGCCGATAGACTATCAGTTCTACCAGTTGAATCAGCTATTGCAGACTGTCAAAGAAAAGAAAAAGATTGACCAAAAGAAGCTTAATCCAATATGCACATAGGTATTACCTATGTTCGACACCATATGACCCTGTGTATTTGCATTTTTCCTCCCATTTCAACAGATTCCAAATACAGCACAGCCAAATAGAGCAAGAATCGTTCATTAAGAGACTTGCATTAGTAGAGCTGTCCTTTAGACATTTACCAAGTGAGTAAGTTCAATAACAAAATCAGATCTCTGAAACAACTGGAATTTGATGGAGATAAACACCAGATCAATAGGCTTTTAAATCACAGAAATGATGGAAGTGGCAAGTGAAATTGAAGTGGTTCTTTGTTTGAATTTAATTTCTCTGCCGTCTTATATTCTTTCTTAGTTAAAACCTCTTCAAAAATCACTTCACTGAAGTGTGCTTTTTGAGAAAAATAAATGCAAATATATGCCTTTTAATTCATCACACCCTTATGAAGTTTAATTAAAAGATTTTTTTGCAAATGTATGGTTCTATAATCCTGTGTTGTTTTTATTAGTTTGGCTTTAATAGATGCCTTTAGAAAGGCTGTTATCACAAAAGGAAATGTTATCCTGTGTATTATGCCCATAATTATTGAATAATTCATTTCAATGAGTGGGTTTTTTCCCTTATGAAATGTTATTTACCACGGCTATACTGTTTGATCATCACTACAGTACTTTTTATCACTACACTGCATTAAACCAACTTTACCTTAACTTTATTTTCTTGCTTGTATATTCTAAGAACAATAAAAAATGCTTGTGATGAATCAAATACTTTTAGCACCAGTTTATCACTATTGGGGAAATTTGTGCTTCCAAATTTCAACATAATATTTTATGATCACGATAGCCAAAACTACCAGCAACGGCTTAAACCAAATAAAGGGTAGAACAAGGATATGCAAAGTCATCCTCTAAAGTTTGACAATTTTTAGTTAAAATACTCACTAAGTTTCCCATCACTGGGACCTAACACTTTGCCTTCCCTCATTTTCTTCTGTGAAAAATTCTCTCTGGCACATCTTCTCCTGACTTGTTCCTTGCTTTGTTATTGTTCCTCCTCTCCCTTTATTTATAGACTGAAAATTCAACTTAATTCTATGTGTGTGTGTTAGTCACTCAGTCATGTCTGACTCTTAGCAATCCCATGGACTGTAGCCTACCAGCTTCTCCTGTCCATGGGATCCTTCAGGTAAAAATACTGGAGTGTATTGCCATTTCTTACTCCAGGGGATCTTCCCCACCCAGAGATCGAACCTGGGTCTCCTGCATTGCAGACAGATTCTTTACCATTTCAGTCACCAGGGAAGCCCACCTACTTCTATAAAATGTTTTAAATCTATGTTTAAATCTTTATCAAATAAAAGTGAATATGCTAGAGATATATGTTAAATCTTCACGGTTTGATGTTGTAGAAACTTCCACCTTAACCCACAAGTTTCACTGGCATGATGCTGCCAAAATGGGGGGTTTCCCTTTTTTGTTAGACTTAATCGATTTTTATAATGAACTAAAAGTGTCAGGATAACTAAAGACAAAAATCAGTCAAAGGTGTTTATTTTCTTTCTTTTTTTCCCTCTAAACAAAGCATCATTAAGCAACAGAGAGGCATGGTCAACTGATTTTCTGTTTGTATTGCAGATGTTTCTTTCTCTTAGAATTTTAAAGAGGACAGACTAAAAAATGCCCCACAATAAAAGCCAAATGCAATGGACATGACTGGGAAACCATTTCAAAGAAGAGATGTGGTTGGACCAGTTTTATAAGCTTTCTGGTGTCTGAAAGATAGATAGTGCTGATATCCATCTATCAAATAAAAATGCATTTAGAAAACCAACAATTACTGACATTTAAAAATTTTTACTACACTCAGTCCCTCAGTATATCTGACAAGGAGGTATAAGCCACCTATATGCAATTTGAGGAAATCATACCTTTGGAAAAAAAAAAAAAGTGATAACCTTAAGTAAGAATAAGGTCTTAATTCAGGTAAAATTCAGTAAAGATCTTAATTCTTTGGGCTTCCCAGGTGGCTCAGTGGTAAAGAACCTGCCTGCCAATGCAATAAGCTGCAGGAGATGCGGGTTCCAGCCTTGGGTCTGGCAGACACCCTGGAGAAAGGAAGAGTTAGACATGACTGAGCATGCACGCAGTGAACGAAAGTAAGAATAAGGCCTTAACTCAGGTAAAATTCAGTAAACATCTTAATTCTTTAGGGACACTCCAAAGTTTCATTCTTGATCCTCAATCAGACTAATTGTAGTCTCATATCATAAAAATATACCTTAGCTCATACCAAGAAAAAAGAAATTCCCTGCTTTAAATATAAATTCTTATAAACATTAAACATTCTTCTGAATATCATTGATTTACCAAGAAAACTATATTAAGATTGGAAAAATTTATGTTTTGTTAGAAGGCCTGATTTTGATTCCCAGCTCAGCTAATTACTAGCAATGTAACAAAGGGCAAGTCAAATATCTCTGAGCCTCAGTCTCTACACCTGAAATCATGCTGCTGTTTAGTCACTAAGTTATATCTGACTCTTTTGTGACCCATGACTATAGCCCATCAGACTCCTCTGTGCATGTGATTTCCCAGACAAGAATACTGGAGTGGGTTGCCATTTCATTCTTCCAGGGATCTTCTTGAGCCAGGGACTGAACCCACGTCTCCTGCATTGCAGGTGGATTCTGTACTGTTGAGCCACCTGGGAAGCCCTCTATAATTATAATACTTCACAAAGCCAGCACTTGATAACACAGGTAAAGTTTTACTCTTTTTGTGCTATATACTTTGTTCACATTTATTTAGCATCTAGTAGGAGCCAGATACTATACCAGGAACTGGGGAGACTAGAAGATATGATTTCTGTTTCATTGAAGTCTCTACTGTGGTTGGGAGAGGCAGATGTATAAACATCAACAAAATATTACAACACTTTAATTAAGGAAAATTGTAAATACTATGAGGCCTCCAAGTAGAGGGACCATGTCTGTCTTTGGCTATCAGAGAAGACTTCATAGAGGGACAATACTTGAGGCTTGAAAGAAAAAACTTTTTCATGGGGAGAGAGGATTCACCATGGGATAAATACCACATATACATTATATGAGAATGGAGGGATGACAGCAAATGTTGCTTAAGAAAATTGGACACTTGGGTGGATGGCTCTGGGAGAATGGTAGCTGATGGGGCTTAAAAGCTGAAATAGGGACAGATTGTGAAGCTGCCTGATACACAGACATTCAGAGTTGATGTGAAGGATACGAATGAGCTATAAAATCATAGAACTTTAGGACAACTAGTCTAGGTATAGTGTGAAGAACAGTCTTAAGATTAGTCAAAGAGATTAAATAACCTGACTGGAGCCATTCAGGTGTGGGGTGAGGAGGCCAGGGATAAAGAGCAGAGGCTACTGTTTTGAAATAGATGATGTGATTGGTTTGTATGTGTGTGAAAGTAGCTCAGTCGTATCCGACTCTTTGTGACCCCATGGACTATACAGTCCATGGAATTCTCCAGGCCAGAATAAGGGAGTTGGTAGCCTATCTCTTCTGGGACATGCTTAATTTGATGATTATATTAGGTATGCTAGGAAGAGAACAACTGGGTTGAAATAGCCCTGTGCTCCACTGCAACTTTTATTTCACAGTAAATTTTTTTTCAATATTTAATGTCTGTCTCTCACTATAGGAAAAAAAACATCAAAGTTCTGCATGCAAGGCATTTCTGCAGCATCATCTCTAGCTGATATCCAGGTTTCAATAATTTGTAGCAGTTCCCCAAATGGGTGATACTCTCTTTAGGCTCTGTACACTCTGCTTCCTATGCCTAAGTATTTGGTTTTCTCCTTCCTACACTCATTACTTAGATTGTTATGATAACACAAACTCTGTTGGACTAGTTTCTATATTTGTTTTCCCCCTCTGGCACATGATAAGCACACAGGAACATTTTAGCAAATAAATGAATGTGTAAATGAGGTATGAAGCATTGCATTGGAGTAACTTTTCATAAGGAAGTTCTGCCTTGTGACAAAAAATTTTTCCACAGATTCTATTAGTGGACCTGAAGGAACTCGATACACTAGACATTACTCATCTCCATTATGGGTGTCTTTTTCTAAGAATAGAAATAAATTTCATAATTAGAAACCTGATTAAAATTTTAAAAATTAAACTCTTTATTAAAATGCCTAGTTTCTTAAACTAGTATTTTTATGCAATTTACATGCTTAGACTGTCAGATACTTACTCTCTAACAAATGCAATTTAAGTAAGTCCCAATCTATGTTTTGACAGTGTGAAATATAAAGATTCTCAGTTCCTGTTTTCTTGGCATCCTTGCCCTCATCACCTTCGCTATCTTGCACAGGAGAGCATTGTTTGAGAATGATCGAGAAAATGAGACAGAGAAATACCAAAGTTAATGCCATTACCGTATATTAAAAGAATTACCTCACCACCAAATGATTTTTTTGTTCTCTTCCTGACCACCTAAATGAATAAAGCAAGATAATGACATTCTCATTATTTTAGGAACACATTTGCATGTGTAATGAAAGAGTCCCTAAAGGGCATAGACACCATAGAGGCAACTGTCTGAATTAATTAAAATTGTTTGCCTGATTAGATAAAAATGCAAGCATAAACTGCATATCCCGGGAAAGTTTCTCTCTTTTCATCAAAACACAGAATAAACTATTTTTAACACAAAGCTGTACAGATTAATCTTTAGAAAACAAAAAATAAGTTTTCATATATTTCTCTACTTTAAGAAGATAAGGTTGATTCTAGTGGCCACTAAAAATTGTAGTAGCTATATCCAATATTTTTGTATTTTCTTCTAAATTCTTCAGTAGTTACTTTGTTATTGTTGTTCAGTTGCCAAGTCATGCCCGACTCTGCAAATCCATGGACAGCAGCATGCCAGAACTCTCTATCCCTCACCAATACTAGAAGATTCTTTAAATGGTGAACAATGTATATCTTAGAATAAAAAATGCACTTGATATTTTGTTTCAAAATTTTTATAGATCATTCCTCTACACTGATTATAATTTCTTACTATTTTTATCAATCAATACATGTTTATCAACATAAAGAATCATTTGCTCCTNCCTGTATGGAACATTCTCCTCAATGTCAGAAAGCAATCAAATACATTTTTCTCATTTAAAAATATGTCTTCAAGTGTGCAAATCAATTTAAATAAGCTATTAATGTAGTGTTTAATAAAGCCATTAAAATGTGAATTATCTTGAAATGATTGTATTTCTTTTCCAGGGTTTTCCTAATATAGTTTCAGTACAAGGACAAGAGATGTTTCTGAAAGTAATTATGGTCCTCAGTAATATAAACTTTGATTTTAAAAAAAGAATGCAATAAAGATGCATGGTATATGTCCTTCTAGGATAATTCCACATGAGAACAGGCCCAGATTTATTTTGATCTTCAGTTAGTACGAGAAAGTAGATTTAATGATTATGTACAGTGTTCCCATTTACAGAGTAGAGAACTGGCAATTCTCAGAGGAATGAGTAGTTCACTCAGTGTCAGCATCAGACCCAAAAAATGGAACAGAAAAAAGTAAAGTTAGAAAGACAAAGAATCAGAGGAGACCAATAAATGTTATCCTAAAATTGCTACATATTCTACAGGAAACCAAGGGTAGTTAATAGTATAATGATATTAACAGCACTGTGCTTCAAAGTCGAGTACACCAGCAAGTTGGTAGGGGTGATCAGTTGAAATGGTGAATTAAGGATGGACATATGTTTAGTAATTTATTAGGAAAGTCTATGTAAGTTATAGTTGAGCACAGAGGAGAATGAGGGGCAAGATATCATAGGAAAATCTTAATATATGATGACACTAATATTAACATGGTAACTAACATTTATTGAATTTATTGGTGCTTTCAAATTGTGATGCTGGATAAGACTGTTGAGACCCACTTGGACTGCAAGAAGATTAAACCAGTCAATCCTAAAGGAAATCAATCCTGAATATTCATTGGATGGACTGATATTAAAGATGAAGCTCCACTACTTTGATTGCCTGATAGGAAGAGTTGACTCATTGGAAAAGATCTTGATACTGGAAAAGATGGAAGGCAAAGGAGAAGAGGGTGGCAGAGGATGAGATATTTAGATGACATCACTGACTCAATGGACATGAACTTGAGCAAACTGTGGGAGATAGTAGAGGACAGGGAAGCCTGGCGAGCTGCAGTCCATGGAGTATCACAGAATCAGACATGACATAACAATCGCACAACAGCACTATGTGCCAAGCCCTGGACTAAGCACTATGCATTATTATCACTATGCTATAATTATAAGCAGAAATGTCACCTATATCTTTCCAATGAGGAAATGGAGATTCCAAGAGGTTTAACAACTTGTGCAACCTTTCATAAGTAGTGATGAGTGAAGGCAGGATTTGAATCCATAATTTCTGACTCTAAACCTGCATTATGAACAACTACAAATTAGACAATTTATTATTCTTAAGAGGAAAAGTGAATGACAAAGCTTTGAAGATGAGTCTCTGGAAGGAGAGTTGTGCCATTAGTAGAAATTGGGACATTAATCAAAATGTTTATCGGTGAATCTTGGCCTTCACAGAACTGACTTTTGTCTAACTAATTTTACCTTATATGTAAAAAACGTACCTAGGCAGGAGGCTTGCTGAGAGCACAGAGAGGCAGATAAAAACAACTTTTCATCTATGCCAAAATTCAAATTTGGTGTGCTTTATTTTCATGCCTGCCAAGAAGGAAATGATAGGATTCCAATTTTTAGATGGCGAAAGGGGCTCACAAAGGTTAGGCAACTTACTCAAAGTTATCTGGCTAATAACTGATGAAGACAAAATTCTTTTCTGCTTTGCCCTCTCACCAGAGACTATTTCAGAATACTCAAGTTCAGACCACTTATAAACCTGTTAATTTAATCCTCAAGCATACCTAACTTCCAGAAGAATCTTTGATGGCCATCTCTTCAAAAATAGAAGCTTGCTCACTCTAGGAGTGTTAAACTGCAGTTCTTTCATGATAATTACATTAAATGATGATAAATGTCTAAATATGTCCTTCTCACTAGGCAGCTATTTTCAAACTCTATATTCTTAGTGGACATGACTTCCCACCTACAGTTCACTCAGTAGACTCTCAGGTGTCCATCATGAATTTTGGCATCTCCAGACTGTCCTCAGTCTTATCCTCTGCAACCTCTCTGCTGATCACTGCTTCCTTCCACAAACCCTCCTTGACTTTCAAAACCACTGCACTTCATTCTTTTCTACTCCTTAACTTTGCTCCTGTACTCCTTGTTCTCCACTCTTACCTATTTTTCTGCTACTCTTTTAACATAATCCTTCTCCTAAATCCTGTTTTGTTTTTCCTATTTCTCTCCTCTTTCATGATGGGACAGCTCATTTAATTCAATAAGTTTCCTCCCCCATAATCCAAGAAAGAAATCCCCAAATTTTATCTATTGGCCAAGTCTCTACTCTGTATTTCAAGATGTGGCTCCATGGAAGTCTCTCTCAAAATTGTTTCCCTTTCCTGGTTTCCTATATCAATTAACAGGACCACTTTCCTCCTGGCATATAGTCTAGAAACGTTAAAATGACATATGTGCCTTTCTGTATGACCCCCTCTAGCTAATGAGTTGCCAAATCCTTTCATCTACCTCCCCAATATTATTCATATGATAAGACAATGATAGTAATAAGGATACTATCAAGTACCCCCACCAATACCACCATTCTTGGCATATATTTTCAATTAGAACTATATGAAGCATTTTTTGCAAGTTATCATTTAACCCTCTAAGTGGCACCATAGAGGAGATATATGTAGTGAAGAAACTGAGAAGATTCAGAGAACACTTGCTCTTGATCACACAATAGGGAAGACATCCCTGATTCAAACTCAGGTATGATTAATTCCAGCTCTGAAGCCCTCTGCTTTCCCACCTCATCTTTCCACTTACTGAGTTTGCCTCTCATTACTTTTTCTTTGAACCAATGCAGGAGCCACTCTTCCTTTAACTGTGGATCCCCCTCCTAACTTTTCTTTGCAACATATTCATCTTCCTAGAAACAATGTTAATCACAATGCAGTTTTATTGGAAAACTTTCCTAGAGTCCTTGAATAAACAACAAGCTGTTAGTACAGGCAAGACTTCCTGGACTGGGTACCCATAATGGACTCTTAGCAACTCAATTTCTTACTCAATAGACATTGATGCAGTTTTTCTTATTTGCCAGAACTAACTTTTTTACATTTATTAACACAATTAATCTACAAAACATCCATGAGAAAGATACTTTTTCCTCCATTCTACAGATTTAATAATTGAGCACAAAAAGTCACATCGATTGTCCTAGATCACAAAGCTAATACTTGGTGCCGCTGGGCATCAAACTCCTGTATCTGACTCCAAAAGTCTTATCCCTGAAGCCATGCAGCCCCTTTATTGTGTGACTTACTGATTTTAGAGGTTGGCAAGCACATTTTTCTGCTACTCTTTTAACATAATCCTTCTCCTAAATCCTGTTTTGTTTTTCCTATTTCTCTCCTCTTTCATGACTTTTTGTATTTTTAAATTTTCTGTATTTCTTTCTGACTGTACTAGGCCTTTGCTGCTGTGTAGGCTTTTCTCTAGTTGCAGAGAGCAAGTCTTTGTTGCAGTGTGTGGGCTTCTCATTGTGGTGCCCTCTCCTGTTGAGGAACACGGGCTCTAGGGTGCATGGGTCAGTAGCTGTGGTGCATAAGCTCAGTAGTTGTCTCTCCCAGGCTCTAGAGCACAGGCTAAACAGTCAGTAGTCACAGTGTACCAGCTTAGTTGCTTCACAGCATGTGGGATCTTCCCAGGCCAGGGATAGAACCTGTGTCTCCTGCATTGGCAAGCAGATTCTTTACCATTGAGCCACCAGGGAAGATAAACTTTAGATTCCTGGAAATATCCATCTTTATATCATTTTTCCCTACTTATGGCAAAGGTCATACCATAGTATCTAATTCAGGGCCTTAGTAATAGTAATATAAGCAATGAAATAGTAATGTGAGATCATTCATTTAACAACTGTTGAACAGCAGCAGCTGTCAAAAACATTAGAGATATATAGACTATTTGTCTGCTTAAGCTAACTACAAGTAAAAGTATGGGTGAGGCAATGATAATAATTAATGTAAAATTTACAGTAAAAGAAGGTAATATGATAGAGATGGGGAGAGTGGTGAAATTTATATGTTAATAGATGAGACAAGGTCACATTTTATGCTGCAAACTGAAGTATAAGAAAACATATCTTGATGATTGATCAAATAAGTACCTTCTAATCAGAAGAAGGAGTGGGCAAAGGCTTCATGAAGAGGAAGTCTGACATTTTGTCACACTTTAGAAATTGATCGAGTATCAACATGCTAGATTTTAATGGATGAAGGAGAAGATGGTGCAGTGAGAAGCAGAATCTCTAGGTATGCAAGGTTAGATCATGTAAGGCCTCATAACTCATGATAAGGAGTATTAAATTTATCCCAAATTCAGCAGAAAGCCACTGGAGAATTTAAACAGGAGAGCAAAATGACCTTATTTACATTTTTGAAAAATTACTTTGTTGGCCATGTGCAGAGCAGATTATTGTGCTCAAAGATAGAAGGCAGGAGACTAATAAAAAAGCTGTTTGAATGGTCTAGATAAGGGATCAGCAAGGCTTTGTTGTAGTGGGCCGGAAGATAATGACTACTCAGTTCTGCCATTATAGCAGATAATACATTCATAGACAATATATAATAAATGAGCTTGGCTGGACTGGAATAAAACTTTATTTACAGTCATGGAAATTTGAATCTCATGTAACTTTTAAGTATCATCAAATATTCTTTAAGAATTTTTTCAGTCATTAAAAAATGGTNTGGCTAAAATAGGTTCATAGAGATAAAAGTATATTTACTGATATGAGACTTAAAAGGGATGGATTAGGCTACAAAAGAGGGGAGAGATTAAAATCTTTATTTGGGGTATATTACATTCTCAACTTTAAAAAATAAAAGTGCTCCTGAAATTTATTTTCTTCCTTCTTAAAATTTTGTAATGCTCAAAAGCTAAATTTCTCATAAGACAATGTATTTCATTTGTGAATATTAGCACTTCAATTTATTAGGAAAATTATCTTTGTTTTAGTTGAAAATCCATTGCTCTAATATTATTCCTTTTGATTCTAACTCTTCCTTCTAAGACCACATATAATTATGGGCATCTCTTTCAGTGAGAGTGTAGAAAAAAATCTGAAGACATCTGTTTTCTTTCTTATATATCTCCAGGATGAACATAACCAGCCTTCATTTTAAGACCTAGTTAGAATATCTATCAACCTGGTAGGCCACTCCAGCTTTATTTTAATATCCTCCTTAAAACTGAACTTAAAATGTCCCATTGTCTTAACTGTCAACAAGATTATATAACTTCTCACTTACCTTCTATTCAAGGGTAATGAGAACTGTCAAACAATAAGACTAATACAAATTGATCCATGTCACCATCTATATAGTTTGACTTTATTTAAATCAAGGACCAGAGACATAGAGCATTAAGGAGTTAATTATCATTCAGTCTGAAGAACTCTTTCTTCACTTTTCTAAGTCACCTCCATAGAGTCTTAGAGTACAGCTGGAATTACTTACAGCAAGGGCCAAATTACTATAACCACAAACTTCAAGTCAAAATACTACCAATGACAACCATCGAGCAAGTTCAAACCATAAATCTCATCTCTGCCTATAGAAGAGTCAGAGATTATTTACCCTGTTGGGTAAAGCATTACTTCATCCAAATGAATCAAACATGAGAGGCATCAGAATTTTTTTTGTCTCCTTCATACTTTTCCTTTTTTGTCACAGATTTTATGGTTGGGGCTCCTGCTTTCTATCTTCTGTTGCTTTATATAGGAAAATATGTTCTGAGGATAACTACAAAATATACATGAGCTTCTCTTTACAAACTTTATTTCAGAGACAGTATTTTAAAATGAAAACCTAGAAATAAGCAAGTAAAGCTGTGTTTCTGGATGAATTGTATAAAGTCCTGTTGAGCAGTGCCTAACTGCCCTTCCCTGGAAGACAAAGCACTCTTAGGGAACTTCTACTATGATATTGTCTCTGGCACCATTATTGACTTAGCACGCATCACCACAAGCGACTATGATTTGATTTTCCCTAAGAATGGCTGCCTTTATATTTGACCTCCACAAACCAGTTTTCTCCAAGAGCCCAGTTCCACTAACAAAGAGTGTGGTGAGCATATAAACAATATCATAGATTCATACTTGGATAAATGGCATTAAGCATAAAAACCACTGTAAAATTACACACACACATGCACATACAAGTTGTTTTCTTCCTATTGCAAACACTGAAAGTGTAAAACTTTGAAGAAGAGAATATAATCTTTCCATTGTGGAGCTCCAAATCAACCATGACTTAGCAGAAAAACAGAAATCACTAGGAATTTCAAAGGAAGAGAATGTAATATATAGCATCAGTTTCATAGATTGCAGATCTGAGAAGTCAAAGAGGAGACAGGAAGTCCAGTTATAAGGAACAACAAAAATCAGGTACAATATCCGGGCTAGGAAGAATTCTGGGAAGAGGTAGTTACCACAAGCATGTGAAAGGATTTAGAATCATAACTCTGTAGAGACTATGGGGCAAGAGTTATGATCTCTATGAAAGGATTACATAGCAGGGGGTCCTTTAGCTCATATTACTGAAGATTCTCCAAATGTGGCTTTATCCTAGCTGAAACAATGTGATCCGCTCCTGATTCCATCTTTGTATTTCCCAACTCTTCTTTTTCAGTTTTGATGTTATTCCTAGGACAGCTCTACCCTGTGGTTCCACAAATAGGGGCTAGAAGTTGTATGCTCCCTTGTTCTTATCAAATGGGAAAAAGAGAATGCTTGAATTTTCCAGTTACTGGAAAAAAAAAAAAATGGGAACTTCATTCCAATATGATAGTTTATGACAGGTGCCCAGTTTTATACCAAGTACTGTAGCAAAAGAGATGAGATTAAAATGAGTGCCTTGGGCCCATCTAGGGCTACCTTTGGGGCTTGAGACAGGTCAATTTCCACACAAAATGCCAGCCTGTCATGTAGTGCATCATGAGTGAAAGGGAACCAGGGCATCATAAGCGATGCCTAAATTGTAACTTCTTTGTGAATTCAACCGTGAAAGTCAAGCCAAAACTAACTTTTCCCCATAATACTTAAATTATTCTAGATTGAGAATTAACAAAACTATTACTGGAGTAATAAATGATTGAACTAATAATTCACTTAATCATCAAATCAATATGAATATGTTTAATGTTATAAAAATAGATTATGGGGAAATTTGAGAGATTAAGAGAATTTTCATAATGTAACAACCTTTAAAGCTCAACTTTGAGGCACTCAATGCCATTATTTACCAAATTAACTATTATTATAAGCAGTTCAGTTCAGTTGCTCAATTGTGTCTGACTCTTTGCGACCCCATGAATTGCAGCATGCCAGGCCTCCCTGTCCATCACCGACTCCTGGAGTTCACCCAAACTCATGTCCATCGACTCAGTGATGCCATCCAGCCATCTCATCCTCTGTCGTCCCCTTTTCCTCCTGCCCCCAATCCCTCCCAGCATCAGAGTTTTTCCCAATTATTATATTACTCACTATCTATTGGGAAACTGCTATGAACTAAGAAGTTTACTAAGTACTATAAACTTAAGTACTAAGAACTATTATAGGCACCCTTCTTGCATTAACACATATAATTTTTCAACAAGTGAATAAGGTACTTTTGTTATTTACATTTTACAAATGAGAAAACTGCCCCAGAGAGGTTCTGTAGTAGCCCAACATTACCCAGTGAAAAGGTGCAAGAGGTTGAAATCAAGTATAAATGTTTTAACACCACAGGAACTTGATATCTATGTTAAATAATTATGGAAAATGGAGGAAAATATAGGTAAATATTTCAATTAGATCTTATTCTTAAAAAAAAAAGAGCATCTGGAGTGACATTACACTGATCCTATCTTGTGACAAAACTGTCACCAGTCCCAATTTTAGTCAAATATTTGAATAATTTTTCCTTGATTGGAAATTTCTTCATATTTATTATATTATATGGTTTCTCATCTGAAAATGTTGCATTAGAATTCGGTGACTCTCATTTTCCCAGAGAATAAAGTCTAAAGTCACCACCCTGGCATTTTTAATGTCCATAATCTGGTCCCAGTCCACCTGTTCAGCTTTAAGTCCCATCACTCCTAATCACACATCCTGTATTTCAACAGTGCTTTCTGACAAATGTACCCTTCATGCTCTTTTATAGATCTTTCAGTCAAATTCCAACTCCTCCAAAAAACTTTCTTAATTCCCTGTTCTGAATGTATATATTTTTTAAGTTCCAAAAAAATATACCCAGAACTCTGTTATAGCACATTTTACAGGACAGTTTTTATCATTATTGAATATTCATGGCATTCTCTGCTGAAATGCAGGCTCCTAAGTGGCCAAGGCCATGCCTTACTCAGTTGTGCATTCCTATGGCTGTCACACAGAGCCCACTAACACGCCCAATAGTGTTAAATGGAATCAGGGAAATAGTCGGAATGCTAAAAGGTATTTTACCCAGTAGTTTAAATGTCTGTATCTCAAATCAAGGGAAGAAGTATGAAAACTTATGAGTAATCCTGTTATTAGAAGTACCTGCTTTTATAAAAGTAATCAATACATAATAGATTAAAAAGAAAGGGTATATATTAAATAAAATTTTGTTTTGTACTTTGCAAATTTAAATTACCATTATCAATAATTTTAAACATTTGATGAATAATTTTATCACTTTTTACTTCCTCAAATTCAGACGCACGATGTCTTTAAGGAATTCTGCCTTTTCATGTGCTTGTTTCTTACTTTCTGAATAATTTCTCCTAATAAATTTTATGTTATGGTTTTTCCTTTATCATTTTGTAAAATATGACTCATGACTTCCTCAGACTCTTATACTTACTTTACATTGCAAAATAATAAAAATCAACTTGTCTTTACCTGACAGTTTTTCATCACTTATCAATAATTGTCCATAATAAAATTTAATTAATTAAAATTATTATTTAATTTCTGTATAACAGAACTATACCAAAGCTCTTTAGAAAGTTTAATATTATATCGCTTAAATAATTAGCATCTAAGCACAAGTTTTCCATTAGATAACATGCAAAGCAGAGGAGTAAGTTATCAAGAGACCAGGATAGAGCTTCACTGAATTTTGATTGGAGACTGTAGAAGAACACAGAAGTTCTAGATTAGTACTTTCCAACAGAGCTTTTTATGAAACAGAAATGCCCATCTGCATTGTCCAATACAGAAGCCACATATGACTTGTATATACTTTTGATGTGTCTAGTGTTGAGGAAATGAATTTTAATGCTATTAATTTAAATTTGAATGGCTATATGTGGCAAGTGACTCCTACATTGGACAGTGCATTTCTAGAGTATAATATGTCAAGAATAGGTCCAATAGGGGAATTGGTATTGGGAGGTGCTATGCAGCCATGTGGCAGAAGATACCATGGAGATGTAGACTTAAAATTGCAGATGCTTAAACAGAGAACAGGGTGGATACCAAACAAAACTTTGCACTATTTTATAACTGGGTTGTGGATTTCCCTTGCTCACCCTCAGAGGTTAAAGAATTGCCAAGGTTGCTTTATGTTTTCCCAAGTACTCAAGCTACACTTGGCAAATATTTGTTGAAGGAATAGGTAGATAGATAGATAAGGAAATTAAATCACTGATATAAATACATAAAATAAATTACCCACTAACAAAAAAATTACCAACAAATGTGAGAGTAGAGAAATTTCAAGATCCACACATCAATCTGATTTAACAATGAGATGACAGACAACTGAAATAAAGAGTACACCTAAAATAAAAAATGCTTCTAAGTTTCAGCAAGCAGTCATTACTCATCTGTGTATGCTGCAGCAAATTGGTATTAATGCTTTTGGATTTATTTTCCATTCTTCTTTTGCTTTTGTAGCTATAAATGAAGGTATTAACTTAATAATCTGTATGTAATGGTTTTTAAGTGATAGTTACCAAAGTCATTGTCGACAAAGTAATTTCCACATCAGGGAGAAAAGTTACCATTATATCTCTGTTCTATTAAGAGAAAGCATCTTAGGACAAGGTAAATGTCAATTACTCATTACTACACTATTCCCACTAGTTCAATGGGAATGATAAAAAATGCCACCAATTATCATTTTGTTGATACTCTTCATAATGAGAGCCTGTTAAGCTAACGAGGAGACAGGTGTTCATCATTTAAGGGACTCCCAAGAAGATCACACACTTATCCGTTAATTACATTTCTCAGATATTTTTCATCTATGGATTCCATAAAAAATTGTTTTCACTAGCATCTGGATGACTAATGAGAAAGATAAACAAATAGATTATTAAATTAGGGTTGGTATTTTACAAAAAAACATTTTTAAAGAAACCCAGTTAGATAAAGACAGTCTTTTGCGTTTAATACTTTAAAAGTCATAATTATAAGGGTACAAGTATATTTCAGATTTACAAAAGTATGCTGACAAATTTTTAGGAGCTACCAACTTCAAATTAAATTTTCCCAAATATATACTAAATGTAGGTCACTATTCAGGTGAAATAAATAGAAATAAAGTAAGTGTATTAGTTTGCTAGGGATTCTGAAATAAAATATCATAGACTAGTTGCTTAAACAGCAAATATTTATATTTCACAGCTCTGGAGCCTGGAAGTGCAAAATCAAGGTGTCAGTACGGTTGGATTTTCTTGTTTCTCTTCTTGCCTATGTTTATCTGTGTCCTAATACCATCTTTTTAAGGACACCAGTTGATATTGGATTAGGTCCATTCTCATGTCCTCATTTTAATTACTTCTTGAAGAACCCTATGTTCAAACACCGAAGATTACTACATTCAATTTTTAAAATTTAATTTTATTGTTATAAGCACACTTAACATGAGATCTACCCTCTTCATAAAATTACAATATTCTATTGTTATAGAAACGGTGTTGTACAGCAGATACCTAGACAACTAGATCTTATATCTCTTGAGTAACTGAGACTTATGCCCCTTGATCAGCAACTCCCCAATTCACCATGCTCCCAGTGCCTCACAGCCAGTATTCTACCTTCTGATTCTATGAAACTGACTGTTTTAGCTACTCCATATATGTATATGCAATATCCGCCCTTCTATGATAGGCTTATTTCACTTAGCATAATGGCTTCAAAGTCATGTTGTCACATATTGCAAGATTTCCTCCCTTTTCAAGGCTTAATAATATTCCACTGTATATAAGCTACATTTTCTTTATCCATTTATTCAAAGGATCCTTGGGCTATTTCTATAATATGGCTATTATGAATAATGTTGCAATGAACACTGAAGTGTCAACATTTCTTTGAGATCCTTATTTCAATTATTTTGGATAAATTCTTAGAAGTAGGATTGCTGGATTATATGATAGTTCTCTTTTTATTTTTGAAGCATCTCTATACTGTGTGTTTTATAGTGGCTATACCATTTTGCATTCCCACTGACAATGTACGAGTGCTTCAACTTCTCTACGTTCTTGCCAGCACTATTTTCTTTGTCATTTCAATAGCAGGCATCCTAACAGGTGGGATGGGATATCTCATTATAGTTTTGATTTACATTTCCCTGAATATTAGTGATGTTAATTGTTTTTTTCATATACCTGTTGGTCATTTATATATCTTCTTTGGAGAAATGTCTGTTCAATCTTTAGATCATTTTTTTTTCACTTTTGATTTATAGAAATTCCTTACATTTGAAAAAAAAAACACCTTGTTTTTGTTGGTTTACCAGTTTAATTAGAAGCTCTACTGTTTTATTTTATCCTTAGTTGATGGAAGTAAATAACATTCTCAAACTATTTACATGAATGAATTCAAAGATGTGAATAAAACTGCCTAGAAAAATGACATTCAGAAAATAGTTTTTAAATGATTATGACAGAAATTACTTTTTTGTAATTAGTGTTCATTGACTGCTATTCATTCTTTATGCTTTTTTCCCAACTTTGAGAAATAATTAACATATATAACATTTTGAAAGTTTAAGAGAACCACACATTGACTTGATAGACTTACATCAACTCAGTTCTCCAAAAAAATTACATTAGTGCCTATTTCCACAAACTGAAAGAAATCCAAGGTGAAAAACAAAAATAGCACTCAACACTTGTTTACCAGTGAGTCATTATAGAGGCAGCACCCATCCAGGCAGTGAGTGGTACCACCAAGCTCCTTCCCTGGGAACTAGACTCTCTATCTCAGCATCAAGCAACCATAGCTTTGAACTGTATGTGTTAGCATCTGTAGTTTAGCTCCAATTATTTTGTGCACCCAATATCAAGATGTATTCTAAGATTATTACTTCAATGGTAGGTCATTGTTCTCTTGATTTCCTCTCCCATCACTCCGTCTTCTCTACTTACAGGGCAAGTGTAGGAGCAAGCTTATTACTGGGTAAATAATAGGCAACTGTAGCTTTGGGAATGCCTTTCACAGGCAAACCACCAGTTTCAGCTAGCTCATTTCCAAGAAACATAGAGTTAAGCCCTATTTGAACATAGAAAATTCAATTTTATTTCTATATATTAATAGTAAATGATGTGAAAAGGAAATTAAATCAAATAATCCCATTTAAAATAGCACCAAAAAGAATAAATACTTAGAAATAAACTAAGATAAAGACTTGGATACTGAAAACTAAAAAACTAATGAAAGAAATTAAAGAAGACAAAAAAACAGAAAAACATTTCATGTTCATGGATTGGAGGACTTCATAGTGTTAAAATATCCAAACTGCTCAAAAAAATCCATGGATTCAATGCAATCCACAGCAAAGTTCCAATGGAATTTTTTAGAAATAGAAAAAGCGGTATTAAAATTCACATGGAGCTGCAAAAGACCAAGAGTAAACAAATCAGTCTTGAGAAAGAACAAAGCTAGATGCATCACATATTTTTACTTCAAAATTAATTACAAAGCAAAACTAAATAAAAGTATGAACTGGCAGTAAGATAGGGTTATAGACTAATACATCAATATAACAAAAAAAAAGAGCCCAGAAATTATTCCACAGATATATGGTCACTGATTTTCAAGAAGAATGTCAATAACACAGAATAGGGAAAGAACAGTCTTTTCAACAATTCAGGTTGAAAAAACTGAATATCTGCATACAGAAGAATGAAATTGAAACGATCTTATATGATAAACAAAAATTGACTCAAAATAAATCAAAAACTTAAATATTAAACATGAAATTTAAAACTCATAGAAGAAAACAGGGGAAAAGCTTCATAACTTTGGTCTTCAGTTAAGTTCAGTTGCTCAGTCGTGTCCTATTCTTTGCAACCCCATGGACTGCAGCACACCAGACCTCCTGGTCTATCACCAACTCCCAGAGTTTACCCAAACTCATGTCCATTGAGTCTGCGATGCCATCCAAACATCTCATCCACTGTCATCCCCTTCTTTTCCTGCCTGCAATCTTCCCCAGCATCAGGGACTTTTCAAGGGAGTCAGCTCTTTGCATCAGGTGGCCAAAGCATTGAAGTTTCAGCTTCAACATATGTCCTTCCAATGAACACGCAGGACTGATCTCCTTTAGGATGGACTGGTTGGATCTCCTTGCTTTCCAAGGGAATCTCAAGAGTCTTCCCCAACACCACATTTCAAAAGCATCAATTCTTCAGCACTCAGTTTCTTTATAGTCCAACACTCACATCCATACATGACCACTGGAAAACCATTGCCTTGAGTAGATGGACCTTTGTTAGCAAAGTAATGTCTCTACTTTGTAAAATGCTGTCTAGGTTGGTCAAAACTTTCCTGCCAAGGAGTAAGTGTCTTTAAATTTCATGGCTGCAGTCCCCATCTGCAGTGATTTTGCAGTTCAAAAAAATAAAATTGCCACTGTTTCCACTTTTTCCCCATCTATTTGCAATGAAGTGATGGGACCAGATGCTATGATCTTCGTTTTCTGAATGTTGAGCTTTAAGCCAACTTTTTCGCTCTCTTCTTTCATGAGGCTCATTAGTTCTTCTTCACTTTCTGCCATAAGGGTGGTGTCATATGCTTATTTGAGGTTATTGATATTTCTCCCGGCAATCTTGATTCCAGCTTGTGCTTCATCCAACCCAGCATTTGTCATGATTTACTGCACATATAAGTTAAATAAGCAGGGTGACAATATATAGCCTCAACATATTTCTTTCCCTATTTGGAATCAGTCTGTTGTTTCATGTCCAGTTCTAACTGTTACTTCCTGACCTGCATACAGATTTCTCAAGAGGCAGGTCAGGTGTTCTGGTATTCCCATCTCTTTCAGAATTTTCCACAGTTTATTGTGAGCCTCACAGATCCACTATACTTTGGCATAGTCAATAAAGCAGAAATAGATGTTTTTCTGGAACTCTCTTGCTTTTTCGATGATCCAGCAGATGTTGGCAATTTGATCTCTGGTTCCTCTGCCTTTTCTAAAACCAGCTTGAACATCAGGAAGTTCACGGTTCATGTGTTGTTGAAGCCTGGCTTAGAAAATTTTGAGCGCTATTTTCCTAGCATGTGAGATGAGTGCAATTGTGAGGTAGTTTGAGTATTCGTTGGCATTGCCTTTCTTAAGGATTGGAATGAAAACTGAACTTTTCCAGTCCCGTGGCCACTGCTGAGTTTTCCAAATTTGCTGGCATATTGAGTGCAGCACCTTCACACAATCACCCTTTAGGATTTGAAATAGCTCAACTGGAATTCCATCACCTGCACTAGCTTTGTTTGTAGTGATGCTTTCTAAGGCCCACTTGACTTCACATTCCAGGATGTCTGGCTCTAGGTGAGTGACCACACCATTGTGTGCATCTGAGTCATGAAGTTCTTTTTGTACAGTCCTCCTGTGTATTCTTCCCACCTATTCTTAATATCCTCTGCTTCTGTTAGGTCCATACCATATTAAGCCCATCTTTGCATGAAATGTTCCTTTGGTATCTCTGATTTTCTTGAAGAGATCTCTAGTCTTTCCCATTCTATTGTTTTCCTCTATTTCTTTGCACTGGTCACTGAGGAAGGCTTTCTTATCTCTCCTTGCTATTCTTTGAAAGTCTGCATTAAAATGGGTATATTTTTCCTTTTCTTATTTGCTTTTTGCTTCTCTTCTTTTCACAGCTATTGATAAGACCTCCTCAGACAGCCATTTTGCTTCTTTGCATTTCTGTTTCTTGGGGATGGTCTGATCCCTGTCTCCTGTACAATGTCACAAAACTCTGTCCATAGTTCATTGGGTACTCTATCAGATCTAGTCCCTTATATCTATTTGTCACTTCCACTGTCTAATTGTAAGCGATTTGATTTAGTCATACCTGAATGGTCTAGTGGTTTTCCCTATTTTCTTCAATTTAATTCTGAATTTGACAATAAAGTGTTCATGATCTGAGCCACAGTTAGCTCCTGGTCTTGTTTTTGCTGATTCTATAGTGCTTTTCAATCTTTGGCTGCAAAGAACATAATCAATCTGATTTTGGTATTGACCATCTGGTGATGTCCATGTGTACAGTCTTCTTTTGTGCTGTTGGAAGAGAGTGTTTGCTATGACCAGTGTGTTTTCTTGACAAAACTCTGTGAGCTTTTGCCCTCTTCATTTTGTACTCCAAGGCCAAATTTGCCTGTTAATTCAGGTGTTTCTTGACGTCCTACTTTTGCATTCCAGTCCCCTATAATGGAAAGGATATCATGGTCACCTATTAAATTTTCACCCATTCCAATCCTTTTAGTTCACTGATTCCTCATTGTTGACATTCACTCTTACCATCTCCTGTTTGATCACTTTCAATTTGCCTTGATTCATGGACCTAATAGTCCAGGTTCCTATGCAATGTTGTTCTTTATAGCATCAGACTTTACTTCCATCACCAGTCACATCCACAACTGGGTGTTGTTTTTGCTTTGGCTCCATATTTGTATTCTTTCTGGAGTTATTTCTCCACTGATCTCCAGTAGCATATTGGGCACCTACTGACCTGGGGAGTTCACCTTTCAGTATCCTATAGTTTTGCCTTTTCATACTGTTCATGGGGTTCTCAAGGCAAGAATACTGAAATTGTTTGCCATTCTCTTCTCCAGTGGACCACATTTTGTCAGAATTCTCCACCATTACCCATCCCTCTTGGGTGGCCTTAGATGGCATGGCTCATAGTTTCATTGACATAGGACATGGACATGGTCCATGAAATTAGATTGGTTAGTTTTCTGTGATTATGGTTTTCAGTCTTTCTGCCCTCTGATGGAGAAGGATTAGAGCCTTATGGAAGCTTCCTGATGGGAGAGAGTGACTGAGGGGGAAACTAAGTCTTGTTCAATTGGCAGGGCCACGCTCAGTACATCTTAATCCAATTTTCTGTTGATGAGTAGAGCTATGTTCCCTCCCTGCTATTTACCTGCGGCCAAACTATGATGGAATGCAAAAGTAGGAAGTCAAGAAACACCTGAGTAACAGGCAAATTTGGCCTTGGAATGTGGACTGAAGCAGAGCAAAGACTAATAGAATTTTGCCAAGAAAATGCATGGGTCAAAGCAAACACCCTCTTCCAACAACATAAGAGAAGACTCTACACATGGACATCACCAGATGCTCAACACCGAAATCAGATTGATTATATTCTTTGCAGCCAAAGATGGAGAAGCTCTATACAGTCAAAAAAAATAAGACCAGGAGCTGACTGTGGCTCAGATCATGAACTTCTTATTACCAAATTCAGACAAACTGAAGAAAGTAGGGAAAACCGCTAGACCATTCAGGTATGACCTCAATCAAATCCCTTATGATTATACAGTGGAAGTGAGAAATAGATTTAAGGGCCTAGATCTGATAGATAGAATGCCTGATGAACTATGGAATGAGGTTCATGACATTGTAGAGGAGACAGGGATCAAGACCATCCCCATGGAAAAGAAATGCAAAAAAGCAAAATGGCTGTCTGAGGAGGCCTTACAAATAGCTGTGAAAAGAAGAGAGGCAAAAAGCAAAGGAGAAAAGGAAAGATATAAGCATCTGAATTCAGAGTTCCAGAGAATAGCAAGAAGAGAAAAGAAAGCCTTCTTCAGTGATCAGTGCAAAGAGATAGAGGGAAAGAACAGAATGGGAAAGATTAGAGATTTCTTCAAGAAAATTAGAGTTACCAAGGGAACATTTCATGCAAAGATGGGCTCGATAAAGGACAGAAATGGTATAGACCTAACAGAAGCAGAAGATATTAAGAAGAGGTGGCAAGAATACACGGAAGAACTGTGCAAAAAAGATCTTCATGACCCAGATAATCATGATGATGTGATCACTCATCTAGAGCCAGACATCTTGGAAAGTGAAGTCAAGTGGGCCTTAGAAAG
>SJYQ01013120.1:197871-217859 GCA_006410935.1 Redunca redunca
AAATATAACAATTTAGGTAGGTTAAAAAAGATAGAAATAGATAACAACTCAAAGGTAGACACAGTGAATATATTAATGCCTGACAATGTAAACTTCAGAACAAAGGGAAATGCTGGAGATAGAGAAGGGTATTACATAATGATAAGATGGCCGATCCACCGAGAAGACACAATAATCCTAAATGTATGTGCATCAATCAAGACATTGGCAAAATATGAAGCATGTATAGCACTGAAAGGAGAAATAGATGAATACACATTTATTACTGGAGATATTAACATTCTTCTCCTAAAATTAGTAGAACTAAACATAAAATCAGCAATGGTATAAAACACCTTAAAAACACTACCAAGCAACAGTATCTGACTAACCCTTATAGAGCAGTCCACATGACTAGTGTAGAACACAAGTTTTATTCGTGTCCACAGAACATATACCAAAAACAAACCAAATCCTGGGCTATAAAACAAATCTCAAAAAAATTTTTAAAAATTGATACCATAAAGTGTGTTCCTTAACCACAATGGAGTCAAATGATAAGAGAAACACAATTTTAAAAAAAGTCTAAAAATTTAGAAACTAGACAATAAATTTCTAAAAAATTCAACACATAAATTTAAAGATTAATTGAACTAAGGTAATATAGCATCATAACTTGAAAATTAACAACTTTGATTCAAAGGTTAAACACAGCTAAAGCAGTACTGAGAGAAAAAATGATAGCACAATACATTGGAAAAATATAAAAGTCTCAAATCAATAATCTAAACTTCCACTTGCAGAATCAAGAAAACCAAAGTAAACTGAAAGCAAGCAGGAGAAAAGAAATAATAGCAATTTTTTTGCTATTGAAAAAAACTGAAAATCAAAACAAAAGATAATGAAAAGGAGTACATGTTGAACAAATCAACCACTGCCAAACTTCAAGCAAACTAACAGAGAAATGATGCAAGTACCAATTTCAGAAATAAAATAAGATCACCATATACTCCTAATATAAAAAATGATGAAAAACATATAACAGAGTAATAACTTGATCTTAGTCAAAAGGTCAAGCAGTGATAATATAATAGAATATTATTAACAAATCCACACAGATAAGTTTCACAATTTAGGTTGACCAATGGACCAATTTCTTAAAACAAAAACTACTACATTTCCAGTGTGAAATAATTTATATAGTCCTTTAACAAGAGGAAATTGAATTAATAATTCAATAATTCCCAGAAAAAGTAATCTTCATGCTCAGGAATTTTCAATAGAGAATTCTACCAAATACTTACAGAATTAACATGAATAATTCTATATAATCACTTTCAAAAAAACAGAAAGTAGAGAACCCCAATATGTCTCCTGAGTATAAATGAAAAATTTCTTGCCAAAATATTAATAAGAAGAGTTCAGCAGCATATAGAAAGAATTCTACACTGTGACCAAGTGCAGTTTATTCCAAGGATGCAAAGCTAATTCAGTATTCAAATCTAATCAATGTAATCTGTCAAATTAATGAACTGGAGAAGAAAAATCACATAATCATACAAAACTATGAAGAAAAAGCAATGACAAATTTCATGTTATATACATATTATAGAGGAGAACTTCCTTAACTTAATAAAAAATATATATCCCCCCCCCAAAAAAAAGCTAACATCACATCTAATACAAGAAAACTTAATGCTTTCTAAAACTAGGAACAATTCATGGATGTCTGCTCTCAACATTCTTAACCAAAATAAAACCTGAAGTTTAAGCTATGAAAATAAGGCAATAAAGCAAACAAGGACCTACACATGAGAAAGAAGGGATTAAAAATGTCCTTATTTTCTGATGCACAGTTGTCTATGTAAAATATTCTAAGGAATCCACAAGAAAAATCAATCATTAACAAGTAAGTTGGGCAAGGTGGCATGTAAGATAAGGATGTAAGATGAACATTTAAAAACTCAGTTGTACTATATATATTCCCAATGGATACATACGTAAAAACAAAATTAAAAATATAGTAAAATTTGTAATCAGTCAAAAAGAAATGAAATAACATGTATGTCTAACAAAACATGCACAAAATCTGTATACTGATCATTAGAAAATGCTAATGAAAAAAATTTTTTAACTAAATAAATGGATAAATATGATGTTAATGAATNAAAAATTTTTTAATTAAATAAATGGATAAATATGATGTTAATGAATCAGAAGACGCAACACAGTTAAGACATCAATCCTCACCAAAATGCTATACAGGTTTAACACCTTTACTTTCAAAATCCCAGCAAGATTATTTGTAGATACAGAAAAGACTTTCCTAAAACATATATGGAAATGTAAAAGAACTAAAATTGCTATAGTGATTTTGGAAAAGAATAAAGCAGTAGTAAATAGTCTACTTCATTTTGAGACTTATGATATAAATGTAATAATCAGGACCACTCTATACTTATATAGAGATACACTTATCAGTCAGTGCAATGTAGAAAACCTAGAAGTAGACTCACATAAAGGACAGAAACAGTAAGGATCCAGCAGCAGAAGCAGAAGAGATTAAGAAGAGGTGGTAAGAACACAGAGAGGAACTGTACAAAAAAAGGTCTTAGTAACCCAGATAACCATGATGGTGTGGTCACTCATCTAGAGCCAGACATCCCGGAGTGTGAAGTCAAGTGGGTCTTAGGAAGCATCAATATGAACAAACTTAGTGGATGTGATGGAATTCTAGCTGAGCAATCTCAAATCCTAAAAGATAATGCTGGTTTAATATGCTGGCAAATTTGGAAAACTCAACAGTGGCCACAGGACTGGAAAAGGTCAGTTTTCATTACAATCCGAAAGAAGGACCATGCCAAAGAATGTTCAGATAATACACAATTGCACTCATTTCACATGCTAGCAAGATAATGGCTCAAAATCCTTCAAGCTATGTGAACCAAGAAACTTCCATACATACAATTGGATTTAGAAAATACAGAGGAACCAGAGATCAAATTGCCAACATTCATTATATCAAAGAAGAAGCAAGAGAATTCCAGAAAATCATCTACTTCTGCTTCACTGACTACACAAAAGCATTTGACTGAGTGGATCACAAAAAACTGGGGAAAATTCTTAAAGAGATGGAAATACCAGACCACCTTATCTGTCTATTCAGAAACCTGTATGCAGGTCAAGAAGCAACAGTTAGAACTGGACATGGAACAATGGATGTTTCAAAATTGGGAATGGGGTAAGTACGTCAAGGTTGTATATTGTCACCCTGATTATTTAACTTATATGCAGAATATATCATGTGAAATGCCAGGCTGGATGAAGTACAAGCCTGAATAAAAGGCTGTCAGGAAAAATATCAACAACCTCAGATACACAGATGACACCACCCTAATGTCAGGAAGTGAAGAGAAACTAAAGAGCCTCTTAATGAAGGTGAAAGAGTAGATTGAAAAAGCTGGCTTAAAATTCAACGTTCAAGAAATGAAGATCATGGCATCTGTTCCTATCACTTCATAGAAAATAGATGGGGAAAACATGGAAATTAGTGACAGATTTTATTTTCTTGAGCTCCAAAATCATTGTGGACAGTGACTGCAGCTACAAAATAAAGACGTTTGGTTGTTGGAAGAATAGTTATGGGAAACCTAAACAGTGTATTAAAAAGCAGAGATGTCACTTTGCCAACAAAATTCCATAGTGTCAAAACTGTGGTTTTTCTAGCAGATGTGAGAGTTGGACCATAAGGAAGGTTGAGTGCCGAAGAACTGATGCCTTCAAACTGTGGTACTGGAGAAGATTTGTGATTCCCTTTGACAGCAAAAAGATCAAACCAGTCAGTCCTAAAGGACATCAACCTTGAATATTCATTGGAAGAACTGATGCTGAAGCTGAAACTCCAATACTTTGGCCACCTGATGTGAAGAGCCAACCCACTGCAGAAGACCCTGATGCTGGAAAAGTTTAAGGGCAAGAGAAGAAGGGGGTGACAGAGAATGAGATGGTTGGATGGCATCATTGTCTCAATGGACATGAGTTTGAGCAAACTCAGGGAGAGAGTGAAGGACAGGGAAGCCTGGCATGCTGCAGCTCATGGGATTGCAAAGAGTCAGACACAACTTAGTGACAGAACAACAACAATGACTCACATAAATATACCCAACAAATTTTTGATTAGCATGCGTGAGAAATTCAATGGAGGAAAGATAGCTTTTTCAAATAATGGTACTGCTACAATTGTACATTCATATGCCCACCCAAAATTAAATTCAATCCAAGTCTCAAATCTATACAAAAATTAACTCAAAATGAATTGCAAACATATGTTGGACTCTGGGGGAGAGAGGGAGGGAGAGGGTGGGATGAGAAGGGAGAATGGCATTGAAACATGTATACTATCAAGCAAGAAACGAATCGCCAGTTGATGTCAGATGCAGAATGCAGGATGCTTGGGAGTGGTGCAAGGNAAACATAAATGCAAAACATATAATTTTTAGAAAAACAAATAAAAGATAATTTTTGTAATCTAGGGCTAGGCAAAGAGCTCTTAGATCTGACATCAACACAATACATAAAAGAAAAAAATAATAAATCAGAATTCAGCAAAATTTAAAATTTTTCTTCTGTGAAAGACTGTTTAGAACAAGAAAAGAGAAACTTATAGACTGGTGGAGAATATGTGCAAAGCACATAATCTTACAAAGGACTAAAATTTAAAATACTTGATAAACTCTCAAAACTCAGTAGTAAAATACACACAATCCAGTTAGAAAAATTCAGTTAGAAATACATGCATATGTATGTCACAAAAGAGGATATACCAATGGCAACTTGTGTTTTGTTGCTTGTGCATAGTTACTCTGCTCACACTCAGATCACAAAAGATGTCAATTTATATACATGACTAGGAAACAGGTCAACAGGTTGGTCCAAAAGTAACTGTGGTTTTGCACTGCTGGAATTTTCCATTTGATATTGGAATAAATATGATTATGTTATACATCATTTTAATGTGTTTCTCTTGCTTTATGCTTTTTTACTAATGACTTATTATGTGCTGTTTATTTCATATTTATTTTAGACTAGGGAAATGATGTTAGACAAAAAGCAAATTCAAGCAGTTTCTTTTGCAACCAGTTTGACTGTAGCCCACCAGGCTCCTCTGACCGTGGGATTTTTCAGACAAGAATACTGGAATGAGTTTCCATTTTCTTCTTCAAAGGATCTTCCTGAGTCAGGGATCTAACCCACATCTCCTGTGTCTCCTGCACTCCAGGTGGATTCTTTTTACGCTGAGCTATTGGGTAACCCCAATTAGAGAAATGCTAATTAGATCCCAATGGGATATCACTACACACTTATTAAATGGCTAAAATAAAAAATACTGTCAATGCCAAATGCTGACATAGGTACAGGGTGATTTGATCATATACATTGCTGTTGGGAATGTAAATTGGAAGAGCCAGTCTGGAAAACAGCAATTATTTAAAAAAACTAAACATGCATCATCATACAACCATTGCATTCCTAGGCATTTATCCTAGAGAAATGAAAACTAATGGTGATACAAAAAGCCTGTACAGAAAATTTATAGAAGCTTTATTTGTAATAGTCTAAAACTAAAAACAAGTCAGATGTCATTCACTGGGTATTTGGTTAAACAATCTGTGCTACATCCATACTATGAAAAATTACTCAGCAATAAAAAGGAATAAACTATTGATATAAACAATAACAAGGCAAATTTCCAGGTGTTGTTGAACCCAAGTTTGTATGCCCAACTTGCAATGAGGCCAAACTGAAATGTTGCAGTTTTGGAACAGAGAAAAGTTTACTTCCAGGCAAGAAGAATGGATGGCTTCTCCTCAAAAACCTCGAACTTCCTCATGGTTTGAAAGGAAGAGTTTGTAAAGACAAATTTGGAGGGCTGCAGGATGTGTGACTTTCTTCTGATTCATTGGTGGTGTGGTAACAAAGCAGTGATCCAAGAATCGTGTTTTCAGTCTGAAGTTACCATCTCCTGAATGGGTGGGGGCCTTAGTTTCTATAGAACTGAAAGATTTATTAATGACTATATCCCTTGATTATTTCTCTAGTGGAGGTGATAGAATTTCAGATGAGCTATTTTAAATCTTAAAAGATGATGCTTGTGAAAGTGCTGCACTCAACATGCCAGCAAATTTGGAAAACTCAGCAGCCACAGGACTGGAAAAGACCAATTTTCATCTCAACCCCAGAGAAAGGCAACAAATCTTCAAACTACTGCACAATGGCACTCATTTTAATTCTCCAAGCTAGGTTTCAACAGTATATGAACAGATAACTTCCAGATGTTTGAGCTGGATTTAGAAAAGGCAGAAGAACCAGAGATCAAATTACCAACATTCATTGGATCATAGAAAAAATAAGAGAATTCCAGAGAAATATCTACTTCTGCTTTACTGACTATGCAAAAGTCTTTAACTGTGTGCATCACAAAAAAAACTGGAAAATCCTTCAAGAGATGGGAATACCAGACCACCTTACTTGACTCCTGAGAAATCTGTATGCAGGTCAAGAAGCAACAGTTAGAACCGGACATGGAACAACAGATTGGTTCCAAATTGGGAAAAGAGTACATCAAGGCTGTATATTGTCACCCTGTTTATTTAACTTACATGTGGAGTACATCATGTGAAATGATGGGCTAGATGAAGCACAAGCTGGAATCAAGACTGCTGGGAGAAATAGCAATAACCTGATATGCAGATGACACCACCGTTATGGAAGAAAGCAAAGAAGAACTAAAGAGCCTCTTGATGAAAGTGAAAGAGCAGAGTGAAAAAGTTGGCTTTAAACTCCACATTCAAAAAATGAAAATCATGACATCTGGTCCCATCACTTCATGGCAAAAGATGGGAAACAATGGAAAAACTGACAGTGACAGACTTTATTTTCTTGAGCTCCAAAGTCACTGCAGATGGTGACTGCAGCCATGAATAAAAGATACTTGCTCCTTGGAAGAAAAGCTATGACCAAATTAGACAGAATATTAAAAAGCAGAGACATTACTTTACCAACAAATGTCCATATAGTCAAAGCTATAGTTTTTCCAGTAGTCATGTATGGATGTGACAGTTGGACCATAAAGAGGGGTGAGCACTGAAGAACTGATGCTTTTGAACTGTGATGTTGGAAAGACTCTTGAGAGTCCCTTGGACTGCAAGGAGATCAAAGTCAACCCTAAAGGAAATTAACCCTGAATATTCACTGGAAGAACTGGTGTTGAAGCTGAAGCTGAAGCTCCAATACGTTGGCCACCTGATGCAAAGAGCTAGCTCATTGGAAAAGACCCTGAAACTGGTAAAGACTTAATGCAGGAGGAGAAGGTTGGAGGGCATCAATGTCCATTGACACCAACTCAATGGACATGAGTTTGAACAAGCTCCAGGAGATAGTGAAGGAAGAGAATCCTGGTATGCTGCAGTCCATGGGGTCACAAAGGTTCAGGGAGAGACTGAACAACAACAAAATATCCCTTGAGAAGGAACCAGAAAAATGCCTTATTGCTCTACTATTGTTTCTTGATTGCTTTTTATCTCTGCATTCTCTCCCTAATTAGCATCTGTTTAAATCTTCCCTTTAGAATTCAAGGAAAGGCTGGAGGCTGACGTCTATTTTTTATTTTTATTTTTTTAAACTGGACATGCCGTACAACATGTGCATCTTAGTTTCCTGACCACGGATCGAATCCACGCTCCTTGCATTGAAAGTTCAGTCTTAACCACTGGACCAGCAGGGAAGTCCCAGAAACCTATTTTTCTACAAACAAGAAATGGAGGATATAGAAAGGCTTTTGTATCTGGGAGGGTCCCACAAAGTCCTATTCAGTTTCACAGGTATCATAAGTTAAAAAAATATATATAGCAGGTTATATTCTATATGATTGCATTAATAAAACACTCATTGAAAGGATGCATTTTTCTGTAGAAAAATAGAAATGGAGAATAGATTAGTAGTTTCCAGGGGATCAAAAACAGGGTGATTGTGAGTGAAATGGGTATGGTGCTAAAAGGGAATATGAAAGATCTTTGTGGTGATAGAAATGTTGTGTGTCTGGACTATATTGATGCCAATATCCTGATTGTGATTATACACTATAGTTTCACAAGATGTTGCCATAGGAAACAACTAGGAAAAGAATACATAGGAATTCTATCATTTTTACAGCTCCATGTGAATATACATTTAAAATAAAATTTAATTTAAAATAAAAGTTTAATTAGAATATCGCAATAATCTGCTGTAATATTTAGTTGACATTTCAAATATGAAAACAGATGCTGGTCATGTGTTTGAAAGCTAATGTACAGTTTTGAATTACATAAGTAAGATTCTTAAAGAAAGGGTAAACATTATAATGTACTTAGGGAATCAAATATGTTATAAATTGGCTGCACTGAAAATTGTTTTCTTCAAAGAGAAATAGGTTTAAGGACTTCCCATTACAATAAGACTGTTTAAATTTTTTTTCAATAGTTGTAAATGGAATACTCATTATACACCAGGAACTATTTGAGGTAGAGAAAAATTGATGAGCATAATGCCATGCCTAATAGAATGTGATCATGAGGCAATATTACAACTAGTAGAATAAAGAAACTTGAGTTTGCTAGAATCTGAAGTCTCTGACTATGCTATCATTATTTTTTTTCTGATAGAGTTTTATTTTTTAAAGCAGGTTTGTAACTATTCATCTATACATACATTCATCTAAACAGCATTTTTCTTTCAAAAGTAATAACTTAGCAAGACTTCATATGACTCATGTGTTCTATTTGCACCAAAAACACAATACAAGCTAATGACTTTCAAAAAGAGAAGATATTTAAAGTTAATTTACATATGAGGCGGAGATAGGTTTAGGTTACTTCTGTGAAATAAAATATATATTTAATGGCAAGACAAGAAAAACAATTAAACGTAAAATTTTGTCTCGTTTCTTTGTCCTCCTCTGTCCCCTCTACTGTAAACTGTATCTGCATTACACGTTGACCAAACCTCCCCCATTAGCAGAAACTCCTGCTCAACCTTAAAGAACAACATTCTCCTAGCACCAACAAGACAACTCTTTAAAGGCAGCATTTCTTCTTGATCTTGTAATGGGGTCACAATGACCCATCACTTTATACATTCAAATCTGGATAATATAAACTGTTAATAATACACCTAATGTATAGCCCTCTGTCTCAAAAAGCATATATGACTCTGCTTTGACTATGCAGAACTATTCTTAGAGCTTTCTGAGGGGCTGTTCCTGGGTTATGATTCTCAATTTTGCTTGAAGAAAATTTTCCATTTCTCTTTAGATCAACTGATTAATTTTTCACTGACTTTTTTTTTATTGTGAAACCAATTTTGTTGATTTCTGTTTTTTAAATAAAAGAAATCCAACAAATACCAGAATAGCTTCTATGTGTTTATTTTCATTTAGCAAACAGGAGCACCCACAGTCACTTAGAGGAGAACATGTCTCAGAGAAACTTGCTAAATATTTTTTTCATTCTATCAATATTAGTACATTTCAATGAAATACCCATTTGACTTAATTCCTTAAAATGTAAAATGAAAGGGTAAACATTTGCTTAAACAAACAAAACATAATAAGCAGCTCTATCCGAAAGAAATCTCATAAGATAAAAGGCAAAGAGGAAACACAATAGCTATCTCATGGATAGCTGAGATTTGTGCAACTCTTATGCAGAAAAAAATCCCCAGAGAAAAATTCTGTCTCTTCCCAGGTCACACAATAATCTGTCCTTGAATGGCAGTATATCATATTTTCATAGAATTTGTTTGAATGAATTGAATTTAAAGTCCAGTAAAGCATAGTTTTTTTTTTTCTCATTTAATATTTGGTATTATACATGTATTCTTACTTTGTCTAGTTGTTCAAGTGTTCCCTATTATTTTATAGATAACTCCTGTGGCTATTAAAAGTAACATCTATTTTCCAAAGGATAACCTTTTTTTGGATGGTGTAATAAACACAACTTACTTTACGATGTGAAATTTTTCTTCCTATTCTTTGAGCTTCACTATTGAAAATTATTTGCTTCTTTTCTGGAACTGAAAGGATTCTATAACAACATAATAGCTACAGTGAGCAATAGAGATTTAAACCTCTGTTACTCCATTATTGAACTCTGCCTAGAACAAACCAATGCAAGATTTGGAGAAAAGATGTCAAGGTCATTAAAAAAAAAAATTCTTTTAAAATGACCTCTTTTTTAAAAAAGAAATCTAATCATTCATACCATCTCCACTATCCAGTCAGAGACAAATCCTCAAGAGATGTCAGTATCAGTTCAGTGGCTCAGTCCTGTCCAGCAATTTGTGACCCCATGGACTGCAGCACACCAGACTCCCCTAACCACCACCAGCTCATGGAGCTTACTAAAACTCATGTACATCAAGTCGGCGATGCCATCCAACCAGCTCATCTTCTGTCATCCACTTCTCCTCCCACATTCAATCTTTCCCAGCATCAGGGTCTTTTCAAATGAGTCAGTTCTTCAATATCAGGTGGCCAAAGTATTGGAATTTCAGCTTTAGCATCAGTCCTTCCAATGAATATTCAGGACTGATTTCCTTTAGGATGGACTGGTTTGGATCTCCTTCAGTCCAAGGGACTCTCAAAAGTCTTCTCCAACATCACAGTTCAAAAGCATCAATTCTTTTGCGCTCAACTTTCTTTATAGTACAACTCTCATATCCATACTGACTATTGTATAAAAGCATAGCTTTGACTAGACAGACCTTTGTTGGGAAAGTAATATCTCTGCTTTCTAATATGCTGTCTAGGTTGGTCATAACTTTTCTTCCAAGGAGCAAGCGTCTTTCAATTTCATGGCTACAGTCACCATCTGCAGTGATTTTGGAGCCCCCCCAAAATGAAGTCTGTCACTGTTTCCATTGTTTCCCCTTCTATTTGTCATGATATGATGGGACAGGATGCCATGATATAGTTTTCTGAATGTTGCGTTTTAAGCCAGCCTTTTTCACTCTCCTAATTCACTTTCATCAAGAGGCTCTTTAGTTTCTCCCCACTTTCTGCCTTTAGGGTGGTTTCATCTGCATATTTGAGGTTATTCATATTTCTCCCCACATCTTGATTCTAGTTTGTGCTTCATCCAACCTGGCATTCAACATGATGGACTCTGCATATAAGTTAAATAAGCAGGGTGACAATATACAGCCTTGAAGTACTCCTTTTCCTATTTGGAACCAGTCTGTTGTTCCATGTCCAGTTCTAACTGTTGCTTCTTGACCTGCATACAGATTTCTCAGGAGGCTGGTAAAGTGGTCAGGTATTCCCATCTCTTGAAGAATTTTCCAGTTTGATGTGATCTACACAGTCAAAGGCTTTGAGATAATCAACAAAGCAGAAACAGATGTTTTTCTGGAACTCTCTTGTTGTTTTTTTTTTTTTAATGATCCAACAGATGTTGACAATTTGATCTCTGGTTCCTCTGCCTTTTCTAAATCCAGCTTGAACATCTGGGAGTTCATGGTTCATGTACTGTTGAAGCCTGGCTTGGAAATTTTTGATCATTACTTTGCTAGGTGTGAAACGAGTGCAATTGTGCGATAGTTTGAACATTCTTTGGCATTGCCTTTCTTTGGATTCGGAATGAAAAGTGACATTTTCCAGTCCTGTGGCCACTGCTGAGTGTTCCAAATTTGCTGGCATATTGAGTGCAGCACTTTCACAGTATCATCTTTTAGGATTCGAAATAGCTCAACTGAAATTCCATCTCCTCCACTAGCTTTGTTTGTAGTGATGCTTCCCTAGGCCCACTTGACTTCACATTCCAGGATGTCTGGCTCTAGGTGAGTGATCACACCATCATGATTGTCTGGGTCATGAAGATCTTTTTTGTTCCGTTCTTCTGTGTATTCTTGCCACCTCATCTTAATATCTTATGCCTCTGTTAGGTCCATACCATTTCTGTCCTCTACTGTGTTCATCTTTGCATGAAATATTCCCTTGGTATCTCTAATTTTCTTGAAGATATCTCTAGTCTTTGCCATTCTGTTGCTTTCCTCTTTCTCTTTGCATTGCTCACTGAGGAAGGCTTTCTTATATCTCCTTACTGTTTGTTGTAACTCTGCATTCAAATGGGTATATCTTTCCTTTTCTCCTTTGCCCTCAGTCTCTCTTCTCTTCCCAGGTATTTGTAAGGCCTCTTCAGACAACCATTTTGCCTTTTTCCATTTCTTTTCTTGGGGATGGTCTTGATCACTGCCTACTGTATGATGTCACAAACATTTGTCCACAGTTTTTCAGGCACTCTGTCTATCAGATCTAATCCCTTGTATCTATTTGTCATTTACACTGTATAATTGTAAGTGATTTTATTTAGATCATACCTGAATGGTCTAGTGGTGTTCCCTACTTTTTTCAATTAAGCCTTAATCCGGCAATGAGGAGTTCATGATCCAAGGAACAGTTAGTTCCTGGTCTTGTTTTTGCTGGCTATATAGAGATTCTCCATCTTTTGCTGCAAAGAATACAAATCAATATGATTTTGGTGTTGACCACCTAGTGATGTCCGTGTGTAGAGTCTTCTTTTGAGTTGTTGAAATAGGGTGTTTGCTATGACCAGTGTGTTCTCTTGACAAAACTGTTAGAGTTTAACCTACTTCATTTTGTACTCCAAGGCTAATTTTGCCTGTCACTCCAGGTATCTGTTGACTTCCTACTTTTGCATTCCAGTCCCCTATCATGAAACAGACATCTTTTTTGCATGTTAGTTCTAAAAGGTCTTGTATATCTTCATAGAACCGTTCAACTGCAACTTCTTTAGCATTGCTGATTGGTGCATGGACTTGGATTACTGTGATATTGAATAGTTTTCCTTGGAAACAAACAGAGATCATTCTGTCGTTTCTGAAATTGCATCCAAGTACTTCATTTTGGCTCTTCTGTTGACTGTGAGGGCTATTCCATTTCACAGATGGTGATTGCAGCCATGAAATTAAAAGACGCTTACTCCTCGGAAGAAAAGTTATGACCAACCTAGATAGCATATTCAAAAGCAGAGACATTACTCTGCTAACTAAGGTCCACCTAATCAAGGCTATGGTTTTTCCAGTAGTCATGAATGGATGTGAGAGTTGGACTGTGAAGAAGGCTGAGCACTGAAGAATTGCTGCTTTTGAACTGTGGTGTTGGAGGAGACTCTTGAGAGTCCCTTGGACTGCAAGGAGATCCAACCAGTCCATTCTGAAGGAGATCAGCCCTGGGATTTCTTTGGAAGGAATGATACTAAAGCTGAAACTTCAGTACTTTGGTCACCTCATGCAAAGAGCTGACTCATTGGAAAAAACTCTGATGCTGGGAGGGATTAGGGGCAGGAGGAGAAAGGGACAACCGAGGATGAGATGGCTGGATTACATCACTGACTCAATGGACGTGAGTCTGAGTGAACTCCAGGAGTTGGTAATGGACAGGGAGGCCTGGCGTGCTGCATTTCATGGGGTCGCAAAGAGTCGGACACGACTGAGTGACTGAACTGAACTGAACTGAACTGAAGGGAATCTTGCCCACAGTAGAAGATATAATGATCATCTGAATTAAATTCACCCATTCCAGTCTGTTTTAGTTCAGTTCAGTTCAGTTCAGTTGCTCAGTCATGTCCAACTCTTTGCAAACCCATGGACTGCAGCACGCCAGGCCTCCCTGTCCATCAACTCCTGAAGTTATTCAAACTCATGTCCATTCACCGGGGTCCAGCCCCGGTGGAACCAGGGTGATTTGAAGGAGAGACGGAGTAGGTGAGGAAAAAACTTATATAGAAATATAAAAGAGATTAGGAAGAAATAGTATAGTAGAAAAATTAAGTGGAGAAAAGAGGCTGAATAACTTGGTTTACAGGGAAGGCCAATAAAGCTCCAGACAAGGAGCTTGCACCATTTACGTGGGGCCACCGGCGCCCGCTTGAATAGCGGAGAGTGCCCCTCCTTGGGCACTCTCTCTTACAGATCTTAGGGCCAGGGCGAGTAAGTAGACTTGGTGAGCTGCCCATTCCAGATGGGAATTCAGCCTGAAATTAGAGTAAAGAGGAAAAGGAAGGAGAGGAGAAAGGGGTGAGAGAAANGCCTCCCTGTCCATCAACTCTTAAAGTTATTCAAACTCATGTCCATTCACCGGGGTCCAGCCCCGGTGGAACCAGGGTGATTTGAAGGAGAGATGGAGTAGGTGAGGAAAAAACTTATATAGAAATATAAAAGAGATTAGGAAGAAATAGTATAGCAGAAAAATTAAGTGGAGAAAAGAGGCTGAATAACTTGGTTTACAGGGAAGGCCAATAAAGCTCCAGACAAGGAGCTTGCACCATTTACGTGGGGCCGCCGGCGCCCGCTTGAATAGCGGAGAGTGCCCCTCCTTGGGCACTCTCTCTTACGGATCTTAGGGCCAGGGCGAGTAAGTAGACTTGGTGAGCTGCCCATTCCAGATGGGAATTCAGCCTGAAATTAGAGTAAAGAGGAAAAGGAAGGAGAGGAGAAAGGGGTGAGAGAAAGAGACATGGGGGGAGCCAGATTCTCAAGAAACTAGGCCGAGACACTAGTCTGGAAAACTGGTCCCCATGATCACCAATGGTTATGGCTTAATTTACCTACACCAATTTATCAAACTTTCATATCATTAAAGATAACATAAGTGAAAATTACAATTTTTTATCAAAAAGTTTTAAGGTTTTTCGAATATTTGCTCTCCCTCTTCCTCTCACCTTAAGACATTTTAAATAAACTAAAAATAATCACATCTCACCTGCAACATTCCTTAGCAATCATTTGATGTATAAAATTTTAACTATGTCCCCAATTATTTTAAGACACAAAAATGGCTGCCTACCAATCTGTCTTGTCACAAGTTAGAAATACTACATTTAAGAATTAACATGAGGGTTTCAAGTTTCTTTTAGACATTTAAACCTTTGTGCCTGTCGCTTTTGGATGTTACTGTAACATTGTTTGTAATCCTTTAGAACCTTAGTAATTTAAAACATTAGTAGCTATACCTTTATTATATTTTATTTATGCCCATACCCAATCAGGCAAACTGTAATTAGGCAAATATATTTATATTATGTTTTTATATCAATATATGAAGTATTGTTAATTGTACTACCTACTGATAACTAAGAAATTAAGAAATCTCTTTTTTAAGGCAACTCCTATTTGAAACAGCACGTCCCTCCCCCATAGGGTAAAGGGGAGCGAAGGAACTATATAGAATTAGGAAAGTTTCACAGGTATCCTCAAACCGCCAGAGTTAGGAAAGTTTCACAGGTATCCTCAAACCGCCAAACTACATTTTTGCACTTTTAACTACTGTGGGGGCTTGAGGGCAAATGAAACAAAATTTGACCCATGAAGTCTATTAGGGCAACTTGCCAATCATCACTATTTTTTAAAAAAGACTTGTAGTTGATCTTCATTGAATGGAATTAATATATTTGTTACTTTTTTAAAAAAAAAAGTTTTATACTTTTTTTTTCTTTTAATTGTGCCACCAAGTTGGGATAAGATAAAACTATTTTTCTTGGGGTCACTGGTAGATGGAACCCATGTGCCTTCTTGTCACAAGCATCTTGTTTTGTTTGAAGAATAATTTAATCTCATCTTTTTGGTAATATTAATCTTAATTAACTAATCATTAAAGCCTCATCCACTTTAACAAAATCCAACTCTATCTCACTAGTCAACCTTTTTCTAGAACTGGGATTAGGATTGTTTTTTAAGCAATCAAACAAAAGGCTTTAAATCTGCAGTAGTCAGTTTTAAATGTGGGCATATCCAATTAATATCCTCTAATAATTTCTGGAAATCATTTAAAGTTAGTAAGCAATCTCTCTGCAGCTTTAAAGGGACAGTATCAGTTTTTAAAACTTTTGGCAAACCTAAATATAAGAAGCAAGTAAAGAGCTGTTACACAATATCCTTATAAGCTTTTCCAATGATCTTTTTATAACCCAAATCTGATCTATAGTCTTTTAGATGACAAGTAACCATCTAATCTTTGCTTGAATACTTCCAGCAACAGGGAATTCACTACTCACCAAGGTTTTAAACTCTTTTTTACCTTTTCCTCTACAGCATTTTCATCTTGCATACCACTATCTCTAATCTCACTAACTCCTTTTCAGATGTATATGTTGGCCAGGAGCTGGGCTAGTCTTTGTCAGCAATGCAAGAAACGTCCTGTCTATTGTCTAACAGCCCTGACATTTCATTCCTTGCATTAAAAAATCTTTTAAAGGCCTAGAAGCTGTAATTTTCTGCACCCAAAAAGCTAGATCTAGATCCTCTGGGGCTCCTAGCTTGAGAAGTCAAGGTTTTTTTTGTCTGATAATAAGGTAAAAGCAAAGGCTGTGCTATTTTTTGACCTTTATTAATTTGCACAGTTTTAGCAGGCGGCGAGATCAAAACTTTAATTTTTTCAGTATAATCAGAATCTACTACACCAGACACCACCGAAATTTTTTGAAAAGAAAGCAAGTTACGCCCTAGCACAAGTCTTACAATGTCCTCAGGAAGGGGGCTAGCCACTCCTGTTGGAACCTGAGCAACTGGCACATCAGGGGTTAATATTGTTGCCTTAGCAGAGCTGAGGTCTAGTCCTGAGCTGCTGCTACTGCTGTTGCTGCTAAGACCTGAGGTTAACTGGCCCGGCTTTTTGTCTCCGTTTAGCAGGACATTGCCAGCAAAAATGTCCCATTTGGCCATAAGAGAAACATTTTGTATTTGTAAAATCCTTTTTATTACGATTATTTTTGTTTCCTTTTTTCTTTTCTTCTTGCTTTTCTCTCTTTCCTTTGGGTGAGCACCCCCTGCCTCCCCCCCAAGGAGGATTTATGCAAGGAGCAGGCTCTGTTTTAAAAGCTCTTTTGCTCAAAAATATTGTCCCTATCTTTTTCAACCTTAAATAATGTTCTGGGAAGCTTTGAATGCAAAGTGGGGAGTTGTTAAGCCCTAGGGAGGCACAAGCAGAGGTTGCAGTGGTCCCTTAAATAAGAAAATGTTGGATAAATTTTTAAAGGTTTGTGTAGAGGGGGAGGGGGCTCTCCAGGGCGCTCGGCCACTGCGTCCTATAAGCACTCTCTTTCCTCCTCGGGAGGAACAGTACAGTCTCCCTCTTTTTGTTTGCCAATGGCAGAAAATATGATCTGCGTAGAAGGTGGAGACCCACTACCATCCACCACTATAGCCTCTCCCATAGTCTATCTAACTAACAGCCTCATGACGGGGGTCCAGAACATTTGTAATCATATTGTACAGAGCAAAAGCATCTATAGGAACTTTTTGTGGCTCATGCAAAGTATAATAAGTTTTTAGCTGTTTTTGTAGCTTCACCCAAATATCTAAATTAACAGTACCCTCTTCTGAAAACTAAGGACATTGTTCTTGTAACAGTAGCCTTTTTACCTTTAATTTTTGTTTTGTTTAACAGTTGCAAAATTACTTGTATAAAGAGCTGTCATTGTTTTGAGTCATTGTTACCCATGTCAGAAAATTAAGAGTTATAGAAAAGTCTGCCTTGACAGAGGTTTTACCTTAGCCAAGGGGGGGGTTTCTTTTCAACCCTAAGATAGAAAAGTCTACCTTGTCAAGTGTTTTAAGGGTTTTACCCTGGGCAAGGGGGGGTTTTAACCTGAAGAAAGCAGGTTTTTTTAAACCTCTAGAGAACCAGGTTTCTCTTAAACCCTTCAACACTTCCCACTCCTACTCACCCTGTCTATCCTACAGGGGGGTCTGCGGCACCCTTGAGTGGGATACTATCTGTCCCGAACACTTAACACTGGGAACAACAGGGCTGATGACCCTCGTTGTCCTGAGCAACAGGGCTGATGACCCTACTTGCTCCGTGTTAGGGGAACAGCAGGGCTGATGACCCTAGCTGTCCAGAGCAATAGGGCTGATGACCCTACTTGCTCCAAGGGGGTGGCAATAGGGCTGATGACCCTAATTGCTCGGGGGACTTACCTTCAAATAACCTGTTCCGGGCACCACTCTCAGAAAGCACTAAATAAAGTTACATTCTTACATAGCAAAGATACAACAATATATAACAAGTAAAAGGAGTACAGTGATTTATAACAAAAGAAAAGTAATTAACTCAAAAGTCTAGTGTTGCTAACATCAAAACTACTATATATCTTTTCCATACCCTATTTACATTGATTAACATCTTCCCAGGTGCCTAAAAGATAAAGAATATGGAGGCCTGGCAGCAATCATTGAATCAACAGTGAAAACCCGTCACCAATATGATTTTTAACTCTTTAGAAAAATTTTGTATCTTTAAGATGCTTTCAAGATTTGTGCCTCTCCCAGTTGAGGGCTGCAAGCAATTCACAAGCTGTAAGGGGTCCAGGAACTTGTTAGGCAAGCTAGAGAACTACTAGAGGAGGTTTAACTGAAACATCCCTTTCAAATGCAGAAGACCAAAGCTTAGAGATGACTTTTTCCGGAGTGTATCAGAAGAGTAGAGAAGCAGAGAACAAAAGCCGGCAGATTCTTATTTTGGGGGTTTGGATGCTCAGGAAATTCCGGGGGAAAAACCTGAGATCTGATTAGACCTTGCACCTCAGAGCTCATGCCGCATGACCTTGTCACGGGTGAAATTCCTCACGCTGGCTTCCGGCATCCACTGAGTTGGTTATGCCATTCAACCATTTTAGTTCACTGATCCCTAAAATGTCAATACTCATTCTTGCCACCTCCTGTTTGACCAGTTCCAATTTACCTTGATTCATGGACCTAACATTCCAAGTTCCTATGCAATATCGTTCTTTACAACATCAGACTTTACTTCCATCATCAGTCACATCCACAAATGGGTGCTGTTTTTGCTTTGGCTCATCTCTTCATTCTTTCTGGAGTTAGTTCTCCACTGATCTTCAGTAGCATATTGGGTACCTAATGACCTGGGGAGTTCATCTTTCAGTATCTGATCTTTTTTTCTTTTATACTGTTCATGGGTTCTCAAGGCAAGAATACTAAAGTGGTTTGCCATTCCCTTCTCCAGTGGACCACATTTTGTCAGAACTCTCCACCATGGCCCGTCCATCTTGGGTGGCCCTATACAGCATGGCTCAGTTTCTTTGAATTAGGCAAGGCTGTGGCCCATGTGATCAGATTAGTTAGTTTTCTGTGATTGTGGTTTTCAGTCTGTTGGCCCTCTGAGGGATAATGATAAGAAGCTTATGGAAGCTTTCTGATGGGAGCGACTGACTGAAGGAGAAACTGGGTCTTGTTCTGATGGGCAAGGCCATGCTCAGTAAATCTTTAATCCAATTTTGCTAATGGGTTGGGCTATGTTCCCTCCCTGTTATTTGATCTGAGGCCAAACTATGGTGGAGGTAATGAAGATTATGGTGACCTTTTCATAGGTCCCATGCATGCACTGTTGCACTTAGTGCCCCAGGCCCTGCAGCAGGCCACTGCCAACACAGGCCTCTGCCAGAGACTCATGGACACTCATGGTCAAGTCTGGGTCAGTCTCTTGTGTGGTCACTGCTCCTTTCTCCTGGGTCCTGGTGCACACAAGGTTTTTATTTGTGCCTTCCAGGAGTCTTTCCCCAGCCCTGTGCAAGTTCTGGTGGCTCTATGGTGGAGTTAATGGTTACCCCAAGAGATAAGCATTTCTAATTGTTCTGAGTTATTTTGTCCATTTGTTGACACAACACAGAGAAAGTTAAAGGTGTAAATAATTTACAATCTATTACTATCTTTGGGCCCAGAGATTTATTTTTCCCTTTTACACCATGGGATTTACAAAAGCAAATTAAAGGAACCACAATAACAGTATTTGTTAGTTTAAATATTAATTGCAAATCTACTACATCTAATTTTTCATAATAAACCTTGATTGTTTCAACCCTTGATTTAAGGGGAAAATGAGAATCAGAGGATATAAAGAGACTACACCACACAATTGCACAGAATTCTTGAGTCAG
>SJYQ01013120.1:240371-258085 GCA_006410935.1 Redunca redunca
ATGCAAACCAGTACAGCCACTATGGAGAACACTGTGGAGATTCCTTAAAAAACTGGAAATAGAACTGCCTTATGACCCAGCAATCCCACTGCTGGGCATACACACTGAGGAAACCAGAACTGAAAGAGACACATGTACCCCAGTGTTCATCGCATCACTGTTTACAACAGCCAGGACATGGAAGCAACCTAGATGTCCATCAGCAGAGGAATGGATAAGAAAGCTGTGGTACATATACACAATGGAGTATTCCTCAGCCATTAAAAAGAATACTCTTGAATCAGCTCTAATGAGATGGATGAAACTGGAGCCTATTATACAGAGTGAAGTAAGCCAGAAAGAAAAACACCAATATAGTATACTAATGCATATATATGGAATTTAGAAAGATGGTAACGATAACCCTGTATGTGAGACAGCAAAAGAGACACAGATGTATAGAACAGTCTTTTGGACTCTGTGGGAGAGGGAGAGGGTGGGATGATTTGGGAGAATGGCATTGAAACATGTATAATGTCATATAAGAAACTAATCGCCAGTTCAGGTTCGATGCAGGATACAGGATGCTTGGGGCTGGTGCACTGGGATGACCCAGAGGGATGGTACAGGGAGGGAGGTGTGAGAAGGGTTCAGGATGGAAAACATGTGTACACCCATGGTGGATTCATGTTGATGTATGGCAAAACCAATACAATATTGTAAAGTTAAAAAAAAAAGAAGAAGAAAGAAAAAATTTTTAAAAAAAGAAATCAAGCAAAAATTACCATAACTCAGCTAGAACTGACTTACATGAAACATTTCCAAACTTAGCTCATAAAATGCTTCTCTAATCTTTATTCAGATTCATCTGAAAGTATGATTCCATTAACCCAAACTGAGGTTACATTATGAGAAAAGATGCTTTTTAAATGGAGATATATTTAGCTTAGCTATAAACATAGGAGCCTTTGAATCTTTTTCTTAAGGAAATGTATAATGCAAATAAAAAGGAAAAAAGTTTTATTAAAAGCAGAGAAAGTATTTAATTTACTTGGCATCTAAAATAAGTTTGTTTTAAAGTTACCAGATTCAGGGATCTTTTTTTTTTAATCTCCTGGATTATTATTAAAATAGTCTTAGAGATATTTGCAAACAGACTCAGATAAGGATTTTTTGACTCTGCTTTTTTGAGAATAATTTACCTGATTTTTCCTAGAATGAAAATGGGCACCCTTTAGTATGAAGTCAATTGTAACCCAATTTTCCCAACTTCCTTTCAGATACCAACTTCCAGGGAATTGCTGCTATAAGTCAAACTCAGAATTTCTGCTCCCAATACAGAAGTTTAAAAATTGCATTGGAAATTGGTAAACAAATCAATATAAAACATGTTGTCAAGGTATTATAATTTATATCAACTAAAATTAGGCAATTATAACTAATTATATAACTGAAAAATATAAAATAGACCTTAATTACTGGTTCTAGAAGTGTGAGGTGACAAGAATTATGAACTGGAAAGGAAGAGAGAGAAATCACTCAAAAATTTTATGAAGCAATATTTAATTCTGCATTTGAAAAATAAAAAAGAAAAACAAAACATGTTGCAATGTAAGATGGAAGGGATACATGTTCTGGTGTTTGTTGTGGGCAGAAATAAAATGTCTTTCCCATGAGTTATTTATTATTACTCATTTAGCTTTGGACCTTCACTCCTACTATCCAAGCAATTCAAGACACCTTAAGACAAAGATCTAACTCAGAGCACTTCCTGATTGGGCACCAACCATATGATTAGAAACAACATTAGAATCTCTTTGGAGAAAAATACTTTTAAACAGGCCATGCATAACTGTTTTCCAAAAGTTATTACCAGACATTTTCCAACAGTCTTCAAATATAACAGAAAAGTTGAGCATGATTTCTTAAACACTGCTATCTTTTCCCATGAAAAGGATAAATCCTGGGTGGCCCACTGATACAAGAAGAGACACCAGACTTGTATTCAACTTGTCTTGAAGTCAACAGTAGAGTTTACCAGCAGATTTCCCAGATAACCCACAAGTATACATGATTGTGTTTTAAGTCACTAAGCCTTGGAGTGGTTTGTTAAATAACATTATTGAGGCAAAAATGAACCAATGTAGAGATCAGCCCTGGGACTTCTTTGGAAGGAATGATGCTAAAGCTGAAACTCCAGTACTTTGGCCACCTCATGAGAAGAGTTGACTCATTGGAAAAGACTCTGATGCTGGGAGAGATTGGGAGCAGGAGGAGAAGGGGTCGACAGAGGATGAGATGGCTGGATGGCATCTCTGACTCGATGGACGTGAGTCTGAGTGAACTCTGGGAGTTGGTGATGGACAGGGAGGCCTGGTGTGCTGCGATTCACGGGGTCACAAAGAGTCGGACACGACTGAGTGACTGAATTGAACTGATATAGCCAGAAAAAAAGAATACACACACACACACACACACACACACACACTAATCCAAATAAGATTATTCAACATTTATCTGTAACATTTTTCCTGGGATCAAAATCACAGTTTTTATTGCACCAGCGCTTCTAATTGCTTTATTCTTGCTTCCTTCCTATTCAAGGTTAAGCTTGCACATCAATGAGTTTGCATTATCAACATAGAGAAAAGTCTTTTGATTATGTCTTTTAAATTCAAAGAACAAATTCACTGAGTTACTGGAGTCAAATCACCTTGCATTTTACAACAAAATTTACATTAAAAAACAAGCAAAATATTCATAAATATATTGCTATGCATTGCAATGTGACAATGTCACTGCTTTATTCCTATGAAGGATGAACCACACACCAAAACAGAACTGTTAAAATATTCCTTTTCTGAATCTCCATCAGGCTCAATGCAGGTGCAATTGGTCTCTTGTTTTCTCAGAATAAAAGAAGCAAGTGCCCAATTAAAGTAGGAATGAGCCCACTGAATGGTCAATAATTGGCACGTATTAACTTGCAGATATATTTTTTTAAAAAAGTTGGTTCTAATCTACTCTGAAAACTAAGCCATACACAGAGAAGTATACAAAAGAGGGAAATCTCCGTAGTGGTTTAGTCTCATAACTACCAAGAGAGGAAATAAAACCAGCAGATTTCTCACTTACTGAGATATTTGTGTGAATCCACTGCAACAGTTAGTTAAATTTTCTTTAATTTTGTTGATGAATATGATCACCTCTTCTAGCTGCATATACACTTCACTAACAACGCACAAAGCAAAAAAAAAAACAAAAAAACAGGTATATAAGATAATACTTGGTCTGCTGCTGTTGCTAAGTCGCTTCAGTCGTGTCCGACTGTGTGTGACCCTATTTGGTCTAACCAGCCTCAAAGAATCCATTTGACAGAGTTGTAGAATTCTGGCATGTTTTGGTCATAACTCAATATGCCTTTGACAGGATACAACTTTAGCCTTCCTTCTTTAGCAATAATACATATTCAAACACCTTTTGCATGCAGTTGGATACCTATCCTTATAAAATATTATTTGTGTGTGTATGTGTGTTTGGAAATTTGGGGTGTGGCAGATACCTGGAGAGTCATATTGACATCCATAATGAGACTGGACAAAGAAATTCTACTTCCATGCATATTAAAACAGTATCCTCATATTTGGCCACATTTGAATCAGAAAGCTATAAAAAAGTTTGGTTTAATGGGGCTCTAAGAGTTTCCAGTACTTTGGCCACCTCATGCGAAGAGCTGACTCATTGGAAAAGACTCTGATGCTGGGAGGGATTGTGGACAGGAGGAAAAGGGGATGACAGAGGATGAGATGGCTGGATGGCATCACTGACTTGATGGACATGAGTGAACTCCAGGAGTTGGCGATAGACAGGGAGGCCTGGCGTGCTGTGATTCATTGGGTCGCAAAGAGTCGGACATGACTGAGCGACTGAACTAAACTGAACTGAACTGAAGAGTTTCCAGAATTATAAATATAAAGAATGGGGCAAAGATCTTAGCACCAGTTACACCAATTGGAGGAAAAAACCCTGAGGTAAAACAGCTCAAGTTCATCAGTGAGCAAGCTTACACACACACACACACACACACAGTGAGTCAGGGTTCAAAAGAATTAAGTCTTTTTAGTAACTTTATTCTTGCAATTGCTGGTAGCATTTCAGCACAGAGCACACATCCTTTTCAACTCTTGCGGTATAAAAGGATCTAACTAGGAATATAAATTCTTTTCTACTCCAACCCCACATTTAATTCTGTAAACTTTTTGCCAGTCACATCACATCTTTAAGTCTCCATTTTCTCATTTGTACAATTAATGGGCTGGACTCAATGACTCCAAAAGTTTTATCTACTTGTTATATTCAAGGATTCTACCCTTAGCATAAAGGTGCAGATGTATCTTCTTTAGTCTACACTGCACAATGGGTTTATTCCTTTTGCAGCAAATGAAGTAAAGCATCCAAGAATATTATAGGTTGTTTTTATTAAAAAAAAAAATCTGACTCAAATTTTAGTTAAACTTGTCATACAAATATTGACTAAAGCAATATATTATGGAATCAAAGTAGCACACTCATTCCAACTACTCGTTCAGTACTCCATGTCATTGTACAGCAGCCCTCGGAAGCAAATGCAAATCCTTATACATTTGTCCACCCATCCAGTGCGCAAACTCTGAAGAGGCAGCCTTCCTTCCTTAGGTAATTTGGACTCAATATTTTGCTTCTACTGAACTGAAACTTAGNTCCTTATACATTTGTCCACCCATCCAGTGCACAAACTCTGAAGAGGCAGCCTTCCTTCCTTAGGTAATTGGACTCAATATTTTGCTTCTACTGAACTGAAACTTAGCTCCCTATGGCTTCTACTTATTTCTCCAAGCTCTCATCTTCTGGAGAGCAATACATAATGAGTTTAATCCCTCTTCTCCATGACAACTCTTAACACATTTGAAGACAGCAATCATATCTTCTCTAATCTATCTCAGTTCTCTCAACTGCTCTTAATATGAGAGCTTCATATTCCCTTATCATTATCTCTAGATGTGTTTATATCCCACTTAACATGTGGGTCCAAGCACAAAATGATAAATACCAAGAAAAGTTGCCATTCTTCTGCTTTTATTGTGGATAAATTCTCATAAAAAATTAATAGAAACTAATTCCCACTATTTACCCACACAGGGTTTACAATGAACTAAGTTCAAATCTTCTTAAATGAATTCCTACTAAGCCAAATTTCTTCCTTCTCATATTTGGACAATGGCTAAAAAAAAAAATTAAGAGAAAAGATTCATAAACCACAAGTGAAGTGTTTTCCAACAATGGAAATCTGTTTTCTGGTTCATTTTATGTGATTTCTAGGGGAATTTTAAAATGAAAATATTTTCCTGTCATCTTGGATTTGTAGTCTTCCATTTGGGATCCCTTTCCCTCTGTTTTAAACTGAAAAACTAAGAATTCTTCAGTGCCCACATTAAACATATACCACTTTGTTTTCCAACTCCATGCACATGTGTTATACAAAAATAAGCAGAGTGGAAACAAATGCCCAGTTTCAGCTTGATGGCACACCAGGCCTGAAGCTTTTGAGATAATGGCACATTACACACGAATACACCCAAAAGGTTTGAACGCTTCGGTCACTGAGAACAAAACACAATAACATTTTCTCTTTGAAATGCAGAAAACACATAACAGTCTTAGTAGTTAATGAAATATGAATATCTTTTTCCAGCTCAAAAATATGCTCAGAAAGCTAGAGTGCTGATTATGAGAACATGGGTATAATCCCTGTGCCTTTGATGTTGTAGAGTGGATATACCTCCAAAGGGTGCATTAATGCATCAATGATTCACCACAAAACAAAAAGTGGTATCCAAATAAATAATGCTGATTAAGAGTATTGAAACAATTCTCTTGCATGGTCAGGAATTTTAAAAATCAATGTTTTGGGGGACTTCCCTGATGGCTAAGCAGTAAAGAATCCATCTGCCAATGCAGGAGACAAGGGTTCGATCCCTGGGTCAGGAAGATCCCCCAGGAAAAGGAAATGGCAATCCACTTCAGTATTCTCAGTATTCCCATGGTGTGAGGAGCCTGGGAGGCTGTAGCCCATAGGGTCACAAAAGAGCCACAATCAACTTAGCAATCAAGCAACAGCAATGACAAGATGTGTTAGTGTTCTAAAAAAAGGGTGGGGGATTAAAATCAATGTGTTTTTGAACGATTTCTTTAAAAGACAAATGTTTATCTAAAAAGAAGAAAGTGGCTTAACTCTTGAGTGACACTTAAGATACACAAGTCTAAGTTTTGAACTCAAATGGGAAGCATTTAGAATTTGGCATATACCATAATCATAAGGAAGCAGCCAACGCAAAGTTTATTTCACATAATTTACAAACGGAATTATTTTGATAGCAAGAATGTCAAACTCAAAGCAGCTGTTTCTTCCTCATATGTCTACACAGTGTTTTAATTCACATGTTACCATAAATATAAGAATGATCATGAGCAAAATTGGGCTTCCCAGGTGGCGCTAGTGGTAAAGAACCTACCTGCCAATGCAGGAGAGGGACTAGATGGGTTCAACCCTTGGGTCGGGAAGATCTCCTGGAAGAGGGCATGGCAAAACTCCAGTATCCTCGCCTGGAGAGTCCCATGGACAGAAAGGAGCCTGGTGGGCTAGAGTCCATAACATTGCAGAGTCAGACGCGACTGAAGCAACTTAGCGCACACACACTTGGGCATAACTGCCCTCCAAACACAAACTATGCTCTGGTCCTGACCTTGGTGAAACCTACTCTGAACTCCTTTTATTGATATGAGATTCCTATAACCTTGCTCAGTAAGACAGACTGTGAATGCTTGACCTTTAGACAGTTGTGAAAACCCCTTTAGGGAATTGTCTTTTTATCCTTCTCTGCTTCAGAACAAGAGAGGAATTCAGGTCAAAGTGCTAAACTTCTTAAATCACTTAAGGTGAGTCAGACCATATCTCAAATCTGAACCACCTCTTATGGCACCACCTATAATAAATATTCTTAGAACTGGTCAGCTTAGAGTACCAAGGTCAGTATGTTGTGACCCCATCCATTTCTCTTTAATTCTCTTCTCTCTCCATCAGTGTAATATAGAAAGTAAAACTTCCAAAACTACACTGTCTGTGAAAAACACAGTTCTCTCCTGGTACAGGGAGACTTTAATTCTACATTTGCACAGATCTTAATCCTTTAAGGTTGCCAAACACTCCTGGGCACTGACTAGTCCCAATCACCTGAAGTTTACTTGAAATCAAACCCAGGACTTTTCAGTATCATTTCAGTGGCTCAGTTGTGTCCAACTCTTTGTGACCCCATGGACTGCAGCACGCCAGGCCTCCCTGTCCATCACCAACTCCCAGAGTTTACTCAAACTCATGTCCATTGAGTCAGTCATGCCATTCAACCATCTCATCCTCTGTCATCCACTTCTCCTCCTGCCCTCAATCTTTTCCAGCATCAGAGTCTTTTCAAATGAGTCAGTTCTTTGCATCAAGTGGTCAAGGTACTGGAGTCTCACCTTCATCATCAGTCCTTCCAGTGAATATTTAGGACTGGCAATTTGATTTCTCATTCCTCTGCCTTTTCTAAAACCAGCTTGAATATCTGGAAGTTCACGGTTCAGGTATTGCTGAAGCCTGGCTTGGAGAATTTTGAGCATTACTTTATTAGGGTGTGAAATGAGTGCAATTGTGTGGTAGTTTGAGCATTCTTTGGCATTGCCTTTCTTAGGGATTGGAATGAAAACTGACCTTTTCCAGGCCTGTGGCCACTGCTGAGTTTTCCAAATTTGCTGGCATATTGAGTGCAGCACTTTCACAGCATCATCTTTCAGGATTTGAAATAGTTCAACTGGAATTCCATCCCCTCCACTAGCTTTGTTCATAGTTACACTTTCTAAGGCCCACATGACTTCACATTCCAGGATGTCTGGCTCTAGGTGAGTGATTATACCATCGTGATTATCTGTGTCGTGAAAATCTTTTTTGTATAGTTCTTCTGTGTATTCTTGCCACCTCTTCTTAATATCTTCTGCTTCTTTTAGGTCCATACTATTTCTGTTCTTTACTGAGCCCATCTTTGCATGAAATGTTCCCTTATAATGGTATTTTCAATAAACCCATCTGAGCATATACAGGACTTTTCAGTTAGCTACAAATAGCATGATAACTGATCAATCAGTTGCACAGTAGTGCTGATTACCTCTGAGTTACCAAATTGAATTCTAGGACACACTCCCATCAACTGTTAATGCTTTTCTGGACCATCAGCCTGTTCTTAGGTTTTGTAATTGTCATTTCAAATGAGATTTAAGTTAGAAACAATTCCTTCACCATTCAAATACACACTGCTGCTGCTGCTAAGTCGCTTCAGTTGTGTCTGACTCTGTGTGACCCCATACATGGCAGCCCGCCAGGCTCTGCCTTCTCTGGGATTCTCCAGGCAAGAACACTGGAGTGGGTTGCCATTTCCTTCTCCAAATACACACCATCTCACCACAAAATCAATTCTATTAAGCAGAATATGTGATCTCAAGCTGTTAGATATCCTTTGATGATTAATAAGATGCTTGTCCCACTACACAAAAAGTTCTTGAGACCCAAATTGAAGTACACCATAGTTCAATGTGTTTGCATTGACTGGCTATTGACTGGCGGGGGTGCAAGGCTAAAGGCCATAGCGAGCATTTGTACACAGAGGAATGCAATTAATGCCTCGAGTGTTGCATGAAAAGATTAGGGATTTGTTTGTTGTTCACATGTGGAGAGAGAGAGAGTATAATTAATAAATATCTTGGCAAGTGAGAAAGGCCAAATTCAGTATGGTGAAGAAAATAGACTTTAAAGAGAAAGCACACGAAGTTAAATCCCAACTGTACCTCCTTCTTAGCTGCTTGAATTTGGACAAGTTATTTAAGATGGCTACAATTTCACCATCTATAAAATGAGGATAATACCAGTATAAGTGTAATAGCTAAAGGGATAAAATCCTCCAGCAAAGTCCTAGTTAGCACTTGGTAAAGTGTTACCTAACAACATTTTTATGAAGAAATCAGCAGAAATATAAAGTAGCTACAAAGGAATGTTGAAGTAAAATTGTAAACTGATATAGTGTTTGCTAGGTTAAATTTCAACAGAGCTACAAAAATATATTACCTTTGGAGTTGATATATCTCCAGGGCTATTAAAGTATAGGAACTTGTTAATTTCTGCAAGTCAACTTCTAACCTGAAAAAGCCATAAGCCATCTGTACATTTATCAGTCATTGATTGTTAGCCAAACAAAGTTACATGTTCTGCATGTGTGAGATGATACTCAGGTGGGTTTACTGAAAAAAATCTAGCATGAAATTTTAAAAATCAAGAAATAATCATTTTGCCCTATCTACAAGCTTGTAGTAAGATGTTTTTAGCAGTTTTGCAATAAGTTTTATGTAAGTTCATATTTGTAAAGCACTTAGAGTTCAATAAAATACCCACTACTGAGGGAGTAGCAAAAAGATATTGCCTACAGGATCTTTGTGATATTAAAACAGCTTACATCATTTGCCTGTGATAATCTTTAGGGAAAACATAAGAGATGGTTTAGTTAAGGATCCACTCCATAAAAAGGTTTTTGATCCAGGTGTGACATCTTTTATCTTCTAAGGAATTTATACAGCAGTTTAGAGATATGTTTGTGCTTTAGTTCTTATTACAACTATTGTACATATGCAGCATAATTCTAAAAGGCTACTAAAACAAAATTTCCACATTTTTCTGGAAGTAACTGTCTTTCTTAATACAGGTTCTCAGAAGGAAAAATCAAGCAGCAAAATAAAAAAGAAATATTCAAACTGATTGCAATGTCTTAATATGATAATTATTTATGGGACAAACATATTCAGTATCTGACTTTTTTATTTCCAAAATATCTAGGCACTTATAACACAGGCATAGGTTTCTCATTTTTTTCTACCCACTGTGTAAACTTGGAAAAATATGGATATTAATGAAGTCATACTATGTTCATAATCCATTAAAATAACATATATGTGATTAGAGAGACTTTTGCTGCCACCAAAATTCCAAAATACACTTTATCTCCAACAGTCTTAAAGATGGTATTTGTTTAATACTGGAGGATTGTGCTATAGCCACTTAATCAAATTCCTGTTTAGTGTCAGTATCTATTCAATTTTGCATGTCCCCAGCTTGATGGAAAGTAACTACCTCATAGCACTAAATAAATATTTATATCATGATCCATTATTGATATCTTCCAAACATTTTACTATAGCTTGCTAATGGCAGCAACATGATATTTCTGGGTGGAGCTGAACCATGGTTTAATTTTGTTTCCATAAGAGATGCTTTACACACATAAAAACAAAAATGTCAATGCCAGCATTTAATTAACATAAAACAAAAGCAAAGTATCTAAATCTTGAAAATTAATCCAAAAATATGTACAAGGATATTTTAACATGGAAATTCCATTTCCCCACTAGGTGAAATTTTCTCTTTACTCCTTGGTATTGTGACCTCTTATTCTCAGATGATCTCACAATATCACTATAATGCAGAAAATATTTCTAAACACCCAATTTACAAAAGAAGAAACTGAGTTGTTTACAGAGGTTAAATGACCTGTGCAAAGCCACACACATTCAATCCAGGGTTTCTGCTTCTAGGGCACTTAATGTCCAAAACTAAGACTTTGCCACAAGCATATCCTCTTTTTGCTGATATCCCTTGCCTTAAATGTATGCCAAATGCCTTACCTATACCACATATATAAATAATACAAATTTATCCTTGTCTCCCACCTAAAATGAGGTCACCCTAACATGTACCAAATGTTTGAGTCTGTTTTGGTCTTTACTGCAATCAATTTCTGTTTTATATTATCAGTTCACTGAACTAAAGTTATGAGCTTTAAAAAGCAGGGTAAGTAGTTTTCAGTATCAAGTGAGTAAGCAGTGGATAGAGATGCAATCAGGTCAGGAAGCAGCATGCCACAGGACGTGCCAGCAGCAACATCACAACATAGGAACCAGACCTACAGGTGTTTCAGTCCTAAACCTGCCAGTTACTTGTGTGTGATATTCGAAAAAAATGGCCTCACTAACTACTTTGACAGCGTAATAAAAGTGTTTTCCACAACCATAGTACAAAAGAACTTTTCAGTAATTTAAATGATGATCAATCCCTGTACCAAAAAATAAATCAACTTATCATATATAGCATTTGTAACAAATAGATAAAGAGGTTATCTATTCAATAAACAGAGATTTTTGTAGTACTATTATTAAAAGTAGGTACACTCCAGGGGCGGCGGCCGGGAGCCGTGGCTGCGCACACAGGAGAGCCAAGAGGAGCTACTCCACGTTCAAGATCAGGAGGGGCGGCTGTGAGGAGATACCCCTCATCCAAGGTAAGGAGCAGAGGCTGCACTTTGCTGGAACATGAAGAGATACCCCAGACCAAGGTAAGAGAAACCCAAGTAAGATGGTAGGTGTTGCGAGAGGCATCAGAGGGCAGATACACAAACCATAATCACAGAAAACTAGTCAATCTAATCAAATGGACCACAGCCTTGTCTAACTCAATGATACTAAGCCATGCCATGTAGGGCCACTCAAGACAGGCAGGTCAAGGTGAGAGGTCTGACAGAATGTGGTCCACTGGAGAAGGGAATGGAAAAACACTTCAGTATTCTTTCCTTGAGAGAACCACATGAACAGTATGAAAAGGCAAAATGACAGGATACTGAAAGAGGAACTTCCCAGGTCGGTAGGTACCCAATATGCTACAGGAGATCAGTGGAGAAATAACTCCAGAAACAATGAAGGGATGGAGCCAAAGCAAAAACAATACCCAGTTGTGGGTGTGACTGGTGACAGAAGCAAGGTCTGATGCTGTAAAAAGCAATATTGCATAGGAAGCTAGAATGTTAGGTCCATGAATCAAGGCAAATTGGAAGTGGTCAAACAGGAGAAGACAAGAGTGAACATCAACATTCTAGGAATCAGCAAACTGAGATGGACAGGAATGGGTGAATTTAACTCAGATGACCAGGAATCCCTTAGAAGAAATGGACTAGCCATCATGAACAACAAAAGAGTCCGAAACACAGTACTTGGATGCAATCTCAAAAATGACAGAATGATCTCTGTTCGATTCCAAGGAAAACCATTCAATATCACAGTTATCCAAGTCTATGCCCCAACCAGTAACACTGAAGAAGCTGAAGTTGAATGATTCTATGAAGACCTACAAGACCTTTTAGAACTAACACCCAAAAAAGATTCCTTTTCTTTATAGGGGACTGGAATGCAAAAGTAGGAAGTCAAGAAACACCTGGAGTAACAGGCAAATTTGGCCTTGGAATATGGAATGGAGCACGGCAAAGGCTAATAGAGCTTTGCCAAGAGAACGCACTGGTCACAGCAAACACCCTCTTCCAACAACACAAAAGAAATCTACATATGGATATCACCAGATGGTCAACACCGAAATCAGATTGATTATATTCTTTGCAGCCAAAGATGGAGAAACTTTACACAGTCAGCAAAAACAAGACCGGGAGCTGACTGTAGCTCAGATCATGAACCCCATATTGTTAAATTCAGACTTAAATTGCAGAAAGTAGGGAAAACCACTAGACCATTCAGGTATGACCTAAATCAAATTCCTTATGATTATACAGTGGAAGTGAGAAATAGATTTAAGGGGCTAGATCTGATAGATAGAGTGCCTGATGAGCTATAAACGGAGGTTCATGACATTGTATGGGAGACAGGGAGCAAGACCATTCCCCCCCCCCTCTAAAAAAATGTAAAAAAAGCAAAATGGCTGTCTCAGGAGGCCTTACAAATAGCTGTGAAAAGAAGAGAAGTGAAAAGCAAAGGAGAAAAGGAATGGTATAAGCATCTGAATGCAAAGTTCCAAAGAATAGCAAGGAGATAAGAAAGCCTTCCTCAGCAATCAATGCAAAGAAATAGAGGAAAACAACAGAATGGGAAAGACTAGAGATCTCTTCAAGAAAATTAGAGACACCAATGGAACGTTTCATGCAAAGATGGGCTTGATAAAGCCCATTTCTGTCCTTACAGAAATGGTATGGACCTAACAGAAGCAGAAGATATTAAGAAAAGTTGGCAAGAATACATAGAACTGTACAATTTTCACGATGGTGTGATCACTCACCTAGACCCAGGCATCCTGGAATTTGAAGTCATGTGGGCCTTAGAAAGCATCACTATGAACAAAGCTAGTGAAGGTGATGAAATTCCAATGGAGCTATTTCAAATCCTGGAAGATGATGCTGTGAAAGTGCTGCACTCAATATGCCGGCAAATTTGGAAAACTCAGCAGTGGCCACAGGACTGGAAAAGGTCCGTTTTCATTCCAATCCCTAAGGAAGGCAATGCCAAAGAATGCTCAAACTACCGCACAATTGCACTCATCTCACACGCTAGTAAAGTAATGCTCAAAATTCTCCAAGCTAGGCTTCAGTAATACATGAACTGTGAACTTCCAGATGTTCAAGCTGGTTTTAGAAAAGTCAGAGGAACCAGAGATCAAATTGCCAACATCTGCTGGATCATCAAAAAAGCAAGAGAGTTCCAGAAAAACATCTATTTCCACTTTATTGACTATGCCAAAGCCTTTGACTTGTGTGGTTCACAATAAACTGTGGAAAATTCTGAAAGAGATGGGAATACCAGAACACCTGCTCTGCCTCTTGAGAAACCTATATGCAGGTCAGGAAGCAACAGATAGAACTGGACATGGAACAATAGACTGGTTCCAAATAGGAAAAGGAGTACGTCAAGGCTGTATATTGCCACCCTGCTTATTTAACTTCTATGCAGAGTACATCATGAGAAACGCTGGGCTGGAAGAAGCACAAGCTGGAATCAAGATTGCTGGGAGAAATATCAATAACCTCATATAAGAAGATGACACCACCCTTATGGCAGAAAGTGAAGAGGAACTAACAAGCCTCTTGATGAAAGTGAAAGAGGAGAGTGGAAAAGTTGGCTTAAAGCTCAACATTCAGAAAACTAAGATCATGGCCTCTGGTCCCATCACTTCATGTGGAATAGATGGGGAAACAGTGAAAACAGTCTCAGACTATTTTTCTGGGCTCCAAAATCATGGCAGATGGTACTTGCAGCCATGAAATTAAAAGATGCTTACTCCTTGGAAGGAAAGTTATGACCAACCTAGATAGTATATTCAAAAACAGAGACATTACTTTGCCAACAAAGGTCCATCTAGTCAAGGCTATGGTTTTTCCAGTGGTCATGTATGGATGTGAAAGTTGGACTGTGAATAAAGCTGAGCACTGAAGAATGGATGCTTTTGAACTATGGTGTTGGAGAAGACTCTTGAGAGTCCCTTGGGGTGCAAGGAGATCCAATCAGTCCATTCTAAAGGAGATCAGTCCTGGGTGTTCATTGGAAGGACTGATGCTGAAGCTGAAACTCCAGTACTTTGGCCACCTCATGCGAAGAGTTGACTCACTGGAAAAGACTCTGATGCTGGGAGGGATTGTGGACAGGAGGAGAAAGGGAAGACAGAGGATGAGATAGGTGGATGGCATCACCGACTCGATGGACATGAGTTTGGGTGAACTCCAGGAGTTGGTGATGGATATGGAGGCCTGGTGTGCTGCAATTCATGGGGTCGCAAAGAGTCAGACACAACTGAGTAACTGAACCCAACTGAACTATCTCAGTATTTTACTCACCTGATGCAAACAGCCAACTCATTGGAAAAGTCCCTGATGCTAGAAAAGACTGAAAGCAGAAGGAGAGTCGGTGTCTGCCGGGAGCCAGTGTGAGGAATTCCACCCGTGACAAGGTCATGTGGCAGAGATCTGATGTGCAAGGTCTAGTCAGATCTCAGGTTTTACCCCTGGAATCTCCTGAGCATGTACCCCAAAAAACAGAAATCTGCCGGCTTTTGTTCTCTGCTTCTCTACTCTTCTGATATACTCTGGAAAAAGTTATCTCTAAGCTTTAGACTTCTGCATTTGAAAGGGATGTTTCAGTTAAACCTCCTCTAATAGCTCTCTAGCTTTCCTAACAGGTTCCCCAGACCCCTTACAGCTTGTGAGTTGCTTTGTGCCTCTCCCCCAACCGTGAGAGGCACAAAGCTTAAAAGCATCTTAAAGATACAGAGCCTTTTCTAAAGAGTTAAAATCATATTGGTGACGGGTTTTCACTGTTGACTCAATGATTGCCGCCAGGTCTCCATATTCTTTATCTTTTAGGCACCTGAGAGGATGATAATCAATGTAAATGGGATATGGAAAAAGATATATAGTAGTTTTGATGTTAGCAACACTAGACTTGAGTTAATTACTTTTCTTTGTTTTGTATCACTGCACTCCTCTTATGTCCTTGCTATGTAAGAATGTAATTTTATTTAGTGCTTTCTGAGGATGGCACCAAACTTTGGGAAGATCAACATGAATAAGTCTTCTAGTTAACAAACACTTATCAGAAAAAAAAAGCTGTTAATTGGCCCTTTTTGGGCCAGAAGATGATGTAAATCACCTAAGACTTGTGTTTGCAGTCAGGTATGCAGAGAGAAAAGCCTGGTTTAGATAAGAGTCTGGACTGCTAACACTGCATAATTTGATCTCTATGTACTATCAAAAAGGTATAAAAGGCCTTCTGAACATTAGAGGCTGGAGCCAGTCATTGGAAGGACTGGTTTCCCCCATGTCTCTTCTTTACTCTAATTTCAGGCTGAGTTCCCATCTGGGGCTTGGAGGCTCACCATGTCTACTTACTTGTCCTGGCTTTTAAGATCCGTGAGAGAGAGAGCCCAAGGCGGGGCACTCTCCGATATTCAAACGGGTGCCAGTGGCCTAATGTAGATGGTGCAAGCTCCTTGTCTCGAACTTTATTGGCTTTCCACATAAACCAAGTTATTCAGCCTCTTTTCTCCACTTAATTTTCCTACTACACCATTTCTTCCTAATCTAATCTTATATCTCTAAATAAATAAGTCTTTCCTCGCCAACGCCATCCATGCTTCGAATTCCCTGGATCCACCGGGGCTGGACCCCAGCAGGTGTCACAAGATGAAATGGCTGGATGGTATCACCAGTGCAATGGACATGATCTTGGGCAAACTCTGGGAGATGGTGAGACACACGGAGGCCTGGCATGCTGCAGTTCATGGGGTTGCAAAAGAGTCAGACATGACTGAGTGACTAACAGTACCAGCTACAACAACACCACCTCATACAAATGGGTAATTTAAAAGATGATCAGTGATGGTAAGAGGTCCTCTTCACACATGTATTGTCATTTACATAAAGCTCATTTACCTCCATTTCCCTATTTGATGCACTCAAGAAGCTCTGCAAATTAGTTTAGATCATCCTCATCATTTCTGTACTGAAAATCATTTACAAACTGAGTCTAGAAGACACAGATAACAGAAGACACACCCAGTAAAATGTAGATAGATCCAGGAACTCATATTCTTTCTTTCAATTAAATCAACATTTTTCTCACCTTCCTAATTTTTGAGAGTGCTATATGTGAAATCTGTCATCAATTGTAAAACAACAAGCAAACAAACATTTTTCTGATGACAGAAAATTCATCAGCCAATATTTTTTTAAAACGTCTTCAATCCCATAATGCTAATTGGTTCAACTCAAACAGAATTTCAAAAGGAAGGGGAAGAAATAAATAGGAGGGAATCCACCAATATATCTTTTGCCAGCATATGACAAGAACAGTTTAATAAGTAAATGTATTAATCTATTCCTATGTCAACCTCAATAGCACATTTCAGTTATTCTTTTCAAGACTACTAAAGTGAGATAGCAGACATCTGTGTGAAAGAAGGATTCTCGATTCATAACAGCATAATTAAGATGCAAGGGTATTGAAAAGAAATAAGAACTATTCCCTTTAGCTAGTTGACAAGATGCAGTGTGGAAATACAATGATGCAGAACCAGTAAACCTGTTCTACCCCATTCATCCTCTCTTAGTTGGTTTCTATTCAGTCAGACTTCCTCGCACCATTTAAAGCTTTAATGGAGTGTACAGTTATATGTGACTTCTCTACAGAGTTTCAATCTGCAGCAATCATCTGCTAACAGCTCTAAATCTTCACCAGCCTAGTTTTTGTTTTCCATGTAATATATAGCCAGTATCATGCATTAAAAAGGCCATAAAACCAATCCCATTCTTTGTTCCTGTTAGAAAAATATGGCATTTCAGACACTTTCCCTTCTCCTTTGTCTGTCTTATATGCACAGCATTTTAGAAATCTAACTACTTGCATTTACAGATAAGGAAATCAAGGCCCAGAGAGTTGATGTATCATATCGTGTGCAAACCAAGTGCAACTGGTACATGCAGGGTCAGAATTTAGACTCAGGTACCTGATTTCAATGGCGATTTGCTTTCTGCTACCAGGTTTCCTCAGGTTAAGGGAATGAGGACTTAGAAACTTTCACAATTGATACTATTGAATGCCATATTCATACTTGCAGAGGTTTGGTCTTGGGCATAAGGTGTCCTGCTTAAGTATTCCTGTTTGGATAAGCTCTATCCTTTTTAATTCTATCTAAATCTACCAGAGATGAACAAAGGCCAGAAGAGAGGTTACAGCCAAAAGGGGAAGAGAAACAGGAATAAAATATATATATATATATATATATATATATATATATATAT
>SJYQ01013120.1:258132-273602 GCA_006410935.1 Redunca redunca
AAAATAATATAATTATGAATAGTGTGTAAGAAGTCAAAAAACATTTTCATGACACTGAAATTGTCAAAAACAGCACTCAAAACAGCAAGAATGTTTTCATCGTGTATTTGTGTGTGTGTGTGAGTGTGCATGTGTGTTTGTGTGGACGGATAGAAAGAGAGAATAAAATGACCAAAACTGGGAGGAAAAAAGTTAAAATAAAATGAACATACTGTAAATATAGGTAAACTTGTTCAATTTCAAATGTTCTTCATTGTTACCATAACTTAATGAAAATGAATGCTTGCTCCTATGGAAATATTTTTGATAATCTTATTTTGGGTGGGGGGAGATTTCTTGATAGCTTAGATAATCATCATTATCTAAGAAAAAAATTTATTTTTCTGTGCTTATAATTATCAAAAATCTGAAGATGAGTGAACGAGCAAAACTAAAATAAACTCCAAATTTGTTAAAATAATTTATAATTATAGTCTAGTTACATATACTTTTTTCAGAAAAAAAAAATCATCTTGCTAGAATATAAGAAACACCTTCCTTCCATTGATGACTGGTGGGTCATGAGCAAAAGGTGCCAAAATTTTTCAAAATGATAAGTTTAATCACTGAAAGGAAAAGAACACAAGCCTAATACAAGGAAGTGAAATGCTGATGAAAAGCGTACTGTCTTAACACACTGAATGATTTGACCTCAGGTCTATTTCTTTTACATGACAAGTAATGAAATGCACAAGTAAACAAATATTTTGAATATTTTGGCAGATGCTTTAAAATCACTGTCTGTATAATTACAAAAGAAAACTTATTCTGAAAATGGAAAAAAACAAACAAACAAACTTACTGAACCTCTGAGAAGTACTTAAACCTGAGAAGAATGACTCACTGGAGATTCCTATCAAACTTTGTGGGGTTTTTGTTTGTTTTAATTTTATTGCCAGGGAGGATAACCAAAGATAAAAGCTGTTTGCCACACAGATACCACTCATATCTTTTCCTATACCTAATTTACAACAGACACTCATTTCTATCAAATGCTGCTGCTGCTAAGTCTCTTCAGTCGTGTCCGACTCTGTGTGACCCCATAGACTGCAGCCCACCAGGCTCCCCCGTCCCTGGGATTCTCCAGGCAAGAACACTGCAGTGGGTTGCCATTTCCCTCTCCAATGCATGAAAGTGAAAAGTGAACGTGAAGTTGCTCAGCCATGTCCAACTCTTCGTGACCCCATGGACTGCAGCCTATCAGGCTCCTCTGCCCATGGGATTTTCCAGGCAAGAGTACTGGAGTAGGGTGCCATGGTACCCTCCTTTAAAGAATCTACTCAAGTTCTACCTCTCTGATCACATAAGCACACACTCACACACACAAACACATGTTTTTCCTTCTGAACTTCTATTGCTTTTTCTGTCTTTATGCATATAGAGTATTTCCTAGCATTGTTAATTAAAACTATGTAAGTCTTACCTACATGCAGAAGCCCCTTTATTACTTCTGGGAAGCACTTTCTGTCTATTTCTCTAGTTCTTTGTACAAAGTAGATGCTCTATCTTCAAGAGAAGATAAAAAAGACATTAGAAGACCAGAATTTAAACTGAATTTAAATTTAAACCCAAATATTTGAACTTGAGAGAGGGATTTAAACTCTTGAATCTCAAAACAGAATCTTAATGTTGGTTTAGCTAGCAAACTTAGCCCATGGTGGTGTTTTGAAGATAAATTAGGTAATATCTATAAAATGATTTACAATTTACTATGCTATTTAAAAAGTATAGTTTATATTAGAAACAGATTCTAATTCTATAGAGGAAACAAACAAACAGCAAGCAAACCTCAGGCTACAAAGACAAATAGACATGCATTCTAATTCTGGTCTCTGCCCTTTCTGTTGTTTACTCACTCAGTCTGTCCGACTCTTTGCAATCCCAAGGACTGTAGCCCACCAGGCTCCTTTGTCTATGGGGATTCTCCAGCAAGCATACTGTAGTGGGTTGCCATGCCCTTCTCCAGGGGATCTTCACCACATAGGGATTGAACTCCAGTCTCCAACATTATAGGCAGATTCTTTACCATGTGAGCCACCAGGGAAGCCCAAGAATACTGGAGTGGATAGCCTATTCCTTCTCCAGGGATTTCCCCAACCCAGGAATCAAAATAGGGTCTCCTGCATTGTAGGTGGATTCTTTACCAGCTGAGCTACCAGGGAAGCCCCCCTCCTCAACAGGAAAGTGACAATTCTGCAAAGATGTCTCAGGACAAATAGGGGCCACATAAGTCTATTCCCAGCCTGAGTGGAAATGAGTAAAAAGAAAAGGAGAAAGTTTTGCATGTTAAGGAACACTTGAGTGCACTGTTAAGGAACATTCCAGGATGCCCGCCCACCTGAAAACGAGGCACATGCCAGGGCCGCCATGCACCCACTTTCTATATAGGTCCTTTTTCAACTCCATCACCATATATAAAACTGTAATAATACATATCTAGCAGAATATTGGGAGAAGGCAGTGGCACCCCACTCTCAGTACTCTTGCCTGGAAAATCCCATGGACGGGGGAGCCTGGTGGGCTGCAGTCCATGGGGTCGTGAAGAGTTGGACACGATTGAGCGACTTCACTTTCACTTTTCACTTTCATGCATTGGAGAGGGAAATGACAACCCACTCCAGTGTTCTTGCCTGGAGAATCCCAGGGGATGGGGGAGCCTGGTGAGCCTCCGTCCGTTGGGTCGCAGAGTTGGACATGACTGAAGCGACTTAGCAGCAGCAGCAGCAGCAGAATATTGTGAGAATTAACATTCACAGAGTATGGGAAGCAATCAACAAATGGTAGATTTATCATTATTATTCAATTATCAGTTCAGTTCAGTTGTTCAGTCATGTCCAACTCTTTGCTACCCCATGGACTGCAGCATGCCAGGCTTCCCTGTCCATCACCAACACCTGCAGCATATTCAACTCATGTCCACAAAGTCAGTGATGCCATCCAACAATCTCATCCTCTGCCATCCACTTCTCCTCCTGCCTTCAATCTTTCCCAGCAGTACGGTCTTTTTTCAAAAGAGTCAGTTCTTAGCATCAGATGGCCAAAGTACTGGAGTTTCACCTTCAGCATCAGTCCTTCCAATGAATATTTAGGACTGATTTCCTTTAGGATGGACTGGTTGGATCTCCTTGCAGTCCAAGGGACTCTCAAGAGTCTTCTCCAACACCACAGTTCAAAAGCACCAATTCTTTGGTGTTCAGCTTTCTTTATAGTCCATCTCTCACATCCATACATGACCACTGGAAAAACCATAGCTTTGACTAGACAGACCTTTGTTGCCAAAGTAATATCCCTGCTTTTTAATATGCACTCTAGGTTTGTCATAGCTTTTCTTCCAAGGAACAAGTGTCTTTTAACTTCATGGCTATAGTCACCATCTGTAGTGATTTCAGAGCCCAAAAAAATAAAGTCTGACACTGTTTCCACTGTTTCCTCAACTATTTCCCATGAAGTGATGGGACCAGATGCCATGATCTTCGTTTTCTGAATGTTGAGCTTTAAGCCAACTTTTTCACTTTCCTCTTTCACATTCATCAAGAGTCTCTTTAGTTCTTCACTTTCTGCCATAAGCTTGGTGTCATCTGCATATCTGAGGTTATTGATATTTCTCCCGGCAATCTTGATTCCAGCTTGTGCTTCATCCAGCCCAGTATTTTGCATGATCTCCTCTGCATATAAGTAAGCAGGGTGATAATGTGTAGCCTTGATGTACTCCTTTCCTGATTTGGAACCAGTCTGTTGTTCCATGTCCAGTTCTAACGGTTGCTTCTTGACCTACATTCAGATTTCTCAGGAAACAGGTCAAATATTATTATACTTATTATTTCAAAAAGAGGCATGATGCAGAAAACTACTAATACAATCTAAAACAGCACCACAAGTTTGAAAATGGGTCTTTATGCCACATTTGTTTCTCCTTGAATTGAAATACAAGGAAATAGGGTCTATTCAATAATTCTCATAAATTGGACAACAGCTGATTAATAGAAATCAACTCTGATTTCGTGTTACTTTCAGTCTATATAAATTTACACAAACTGTATAATAGAAACACCTGTAGAATTTCATAAAATGCTGAATCTTATTCCCTACAACTGATATATTGAACCAACTGGTGTGTGAGCATGCTGTGTTCGACTGTTTGCAAGTCCATGCTCGCAAACCTTAACCTTCCAGGCTCTTCTGTTCATGAAATTTTCCAGGCAAGAATACTGGAGTTGATTGCTATTTCCTCCTCCAGGGGATTTTAGCAACCCAGGAATCTTAACAAACCCAGGTCTCTTACGTCTCCTGCATTAGCTGGCGGATTTTTGTGCCACCTGGGAAGCCATTGAACCAACTATCCAACCAACTAGCCATTGAATCAACTATCCATATTGATCAAACTATCCATCAATTGTTTGATACAATTATATCAAACTTGTCATTTCTAAATCAAATATATATGAATAGGCTAGCTCTAAATGTTTCTTCATTAAGTCTAAATTAAATGATGAGACAACACCCACATTTTACAATAGGATCATATAAGAAAGGGTGTAACATTATTTTGAATGTTGTAGAATGTCTACATTGTCATCATTATTACCATTATTATTATTATTACTGCTATTATCAGTATTATTTTAAGGTATGTGTGCATATGAGCTCATCTCAAAAAATCAGCATGAATCCTTTCTTCCCATTGAATACTTCAGTGAGTTGCTTCTTCACTATATCCTATTACCCCACCTTTCCCAGGTGGCACTAGTGGAAAGAACCCAGCTGTCAATGCAGGAGACATAAGAGACACAAGTTCGATTCCTGGGTTGGAAAGATTTCCCTGGAGAAGGGCATGACAACTCACTCCGGCATTCTTGCCTGGAGAATCCCATGAAATGAGGAGCCTGGTGGGCTACAGTCCACAGGGTCACAAAGAGTTGGACATGACTTAAAGCAACTTGGCATGCACAAATGCCACTTTTACTATTTTTAATCTTCCCTAATTTCAAGTTCTCATGTCTATGATTGTTCCTAAACTAAGAGATCTTAATTAATGGCATATCTCCTACCATTTCAGAAAATGATACATAAAGACAGCTGTTTGTCTCCATGTGTGAGATAATGCAATATCCAGGCTCCCTGGATTCCATTATATCTCTAGATTCAACAGCTGCATCCAGAGCTTTCAGAAATTCCTGAGTTTTACCTCTGACATTTTCCATTAGCTAGCTCGCCTTTTTGCCTGAGTTAGTGCTAGAAATAACAGAAATGCCCTGTGTTTTAGCTCTATAACGTGTGGAAGAAAAACCACAAGACTAACTCTCAAATCATCCTCTGCCCTTAGAGTTCATCTTCAATTAGCTTTGAGGTTCTATCAATCCCCTGAAATTGCTCTCAAATTCTTTCATTTACTTTCTGATAATTTTTGACCTGGATTTTCAAAAAATGTCTAAAAATATACAAATGTCCTGCCTCTCCTTCCTTCAAGCAGCCCCTCACACTACCCCAGGAATAATCAGCCTGATGCCCTGGTCCATGCATGCTAGGAGACAATGGGGTGCACGTGGGCTGCCATTCTCTCCCACATGGAAGAACAAGTTCAGGTGATCACCCTTGGAAACAGAAAGAAATGAAAATTCAAGAGAGAACAGATTGCCATTTTTATGATAACTCACCCTATGAAATGTTTCTTTAAATATTTTCCAGATTAAATCAGATTGCTTCCCAATTATCCATCAAAAGTACAAGGTACACTCTCAGAAGGAAGTAATTGGAATAGTGATTTAAGCAAGCCAAACAAAATAGCAACTAACTCTGTTATGTCTGTTCTATTATAATCTGACTGAAGACATATTTATATTTTTAGCCCAGAGCACTTTTTTCAGCCTTAGACCTACATATCCATCTGCCAACCTGACATCTATACTTGAACATCTTATGAGCATCCTAAATGTAATGTGGACAAGTATTAACTTTTGAAAATTCCCTTTCAAACACTTTCCAAAAATTGGCATATCTACATTTTCGTGTATAGTCCCTTTATCCTCCACATGAGAACCATCTTTGATGATTTCTTCTCTTTGCCTCATCCAAGCCTTCCTGATCGATTATATTTCCACAAAATATCTACATTCAAATCACTTCCCTGCATTGCCACTGACACAGTGGCAGGCTGACACCTCGTTTTCTAAACTGAATTCTGTCAACAACCCTGTTACTGTCTTTCTGCTTCCATTCTTACCCCTTTGATCCACTCTAAATACAGCAGAAGAATGAAACTTTTAAATTATAAACTGTACCATCAAAAAATAAAAATAAAAAAAAATAAACCGTACCATCTTTCACCTGCTCAAACCAATTCTTACTGAACTGAAAATCAAAGTTCTTATAGTAATTTCCAACTTGTTGCCTCATCTGGCTGTTCTCTTTCTCTACAGTCTCAGGGCTTGTCTAAGTTTTCAGATAAACAATGGGTCTCATACTCAGACATTTAATTATCCATTGTTACCTGAAATTTGAATTTAGCCTAGTGTCCTGAATTTTATGTGACAATCCCAGTTGTGCCATTATTTTGCTCATGACACATCAGTCACAGCAACCTTTCAAAAGTTTCCTTCTGACCTACACCCTTTCCTATATAATGCCTACTATTTCTATTAATGAAAAGTCTCATTCAGAAAGATACATGCACCGCAATATTCATTGCTGCACTATTTACAATAACCAAGACATAAAAGCAACCTAAATGTCCAACAACAGATGAATGGGTAAAGATGATGTAGTGTGTATATACACAAAGGAATATTACTCAGCTATGAAAAATGATGTCATTTGTAGTAACACGGACAGTCCTAGACATAATGATATAAAGTGAAGTAAATCAGACACAGAAAGACATTCATATGACATAACTTGTATGTGGAATCTTAAAAAATGATACAAATGAACTCATTTACAAAATGGAAATAGACTCATAAACATAGAACCCAAAATTTATGTTTACCAAAGGGGAAAGGGGAGGTATAAATCAGAAATTTGGGATTAACAGATACACACTACTATATATAATATAGATAAACAACAAGGACCCACTGTGGAGCATAGAGAACTATATTTAATATCTTGTAATAACCTACAGTGGAAAACAATCTGGTAAAAGAAACACACTGAATCACTTTGTTGGTACACCTGAAACTTTATAAATCAACTATTTGTTGTTTAGTTACTAAATTGTCACACTTTTGTGACACCATGGACTATAGCCTGCCAGGTTCCTTTGCTCATGGGATTCTCTAGGCAAGAATACTGGAGTGGGCTGCCATTTCCTTCTCCAGGGGGTCTTCCCAAGCCAGGGATCAAAACTACGTCCCCTGCATTGGCATGCAATGGTAGGCAAATCCTTTATTGCTGAGCCACAAGGGCAGCTCCAAATCAACTATACACAAATTTAAAAAAAAGAAAAGAAAAAAGAAATGATCCATTATCCAATATTTACCTGAAAAGCTACTGCTTTTTTTCTAAATTTACCTTAAATGCTACATTGTAAAAAGAGTCATCTAATATTTCAGTGTGACAGGAGTTGGTGATGGACAGGGAGGCCTGGCGTGCTGCGATTCATGGGGTCGCAAAGAGTTGGACATGACTGAGTGACTGAACTGAACTAAACTGAACTGAGGTTACATCATTAAATTGTCACAACACCTTACCTATTTTTCTTCTTGCTCCTATCATAGTTTATATAGTTACTTACATGAATATGAACAGGTAAATATGTGTTTGACCTACCACTGCATTTGCCATTTCAGTAGAAAATCATGGACACAGAAGAGCCTCAATGTGTTTTTGAAAAGTAGGAAGAAAGGCAGGGAGGAAAAGGGAGGGATGAAGGAAGGAGAAGGAAAGAAAGAAAGGGAGGGAGGAAGAAATTTTATTTAAATCAACTCCTTTATTTGAAGTCCATTCTGCCAATGCAAACTTCTCTAGTTCAATTTCCTGAAAGCATTTACCCTTTTGGACCAATGTAACTGACTGGAACCATAAAATACTGTTTAGTCATTCTTACCAAATCTACTGAGCACTGCAAATGAAGATATTGGTACACTGGTTTATGAACTCCACCCTAAATAAAAAAATCAGCCTCCTCAACCCAGGCAATTGTTGCCATGTGAGAATATCAACTCAGTATTTTTAAATAATCTGTTTTTTGTTTAAACAGATAAGAATTTTTTATGACAATTTTCCATTTTAAAATATTGGGTACTAGTTTAAATAACTTCAGAACTTGGCAAAAAATTACCAATCAAACTGATCAGTGAAGACTTAACAACATGCCTTCATTTCTGCACACATGGCAAGGACACAGATGACAACTAAGGTATAAATGGGTGGGGGAATACACAAATAGGATAAAGAAAAAATAAACAATAATATCTCTGAGGATCATAAATCAAACATGAGAAACAGGTGATAAAATTAGTTTCTTTGTGTTTGAAGTCTGGCCTTAATTTATTCTATATCAGGGGTCCCCAGCATCCAGGATCTCATGCCTGATGATCAGAGGTGGAGCTGATGTAATAATAATATAAATAAGTGCACAATAAATGTAATGCACTTGAATCAGCCACAACCATCCCCCATCTCTCCAGTTCATGGAAAAATTTTCTTCCATGAAACCAGTACCTGGTGCCAAAAAGGTTGGGGACCCCTGCTCTGTATGGTCCATTCTGTAGGTCCCAATGTAAAAAATATGTTTAGAGAAGCAGTTAAGTCAATACACCTATCCCAGCCACTCACTCTCTGCCACTATCACCAGGACACTATCATTCTGAGTAAGCTAACCCAACCATCCTTTGTAATGCTTGAGAGCAGAGGCTGGCCCATCAAGAAGGGAGCACCCCAAGTTCCCAAATCCCCTTTTTTGGGAGGTAGGGGTGTAGGTTCTAATGTTAGTGGAGGCAAGAACAAACCCACATTCCTATGCATTGTGAAAAATAAATCAGGCTTCTGAGGATACTTTATTGTTGTTATTCCTTTGCTTTCTTGTTTATTTTACATCCAGGTTCAAAAATAGATTGACCATCCACACTTCAGGGATTTCTTGCAGAAAAGAAGTATTAAGGTTGTTAGAAAACAAATCTTTGTACTGACTCCCTAGCTCCAGTATAAAGCTTGCTGCAGCCAAAGAACAATCTGTCCAAATTTACAGTCTTTGGTTAATTCCTCAGATGGCTTTGTAGTAGATGCATCCCTGGAGCTTTCTCCTGAGTCATCTCTCCTTTATGTTCGTATATTTTAAGCAAATGAAACCACCAGTATATTGTAATAAGTGTTTTTCTTTTCTTTTAAGGAAAAATAGGTAATATAAATTGTTCATGGGAAAAATGGTAGAAAGTAAAAAGCTTCAGTTGACTACATGTGGCATCTCTCAAACAGTAAGTCAGAGTTTTCCATAGCTCAAGGGACTTCTAGTCAATAAATTTAACAAGCTACAGCCAGAGTCCAAGCTTCAGCGCAGTACGTTAATGAGAGGAAGCTGCTGCTTCTCAAACCTAGGATAGAGTTAATAGAGGGGAAATGACAAAATGTGTGGGGAGGATTTGAAAGAGAAAGCTTTTTACCATTTTTGTTTCTTTTCTAGTTAACTTAAGGACAAATCTTAGTTTTGAGAAATAAACCCAGCTGGAAGTTTTCTTTAAAAAAAAAAAAAACTTCATATATGAAAATATTTCCAAGGCCAAGAGATTTTGAACCTTTCACAGAACAGATAAAGCTCTTCAGAAAAGCATGATTCTAGCTGTGGAAACTATAAGACAAGCTAGCTATAGCGAAGTTCATAACATAGACTAACCATCTGATTTTACAAATTAATAAAATTTATGATGTGAACTGTGATATTCCAAAATAGCACAAGGAACACCTGTTGGTCAAGCCAAGCTAAGTTTGTTAGACTTACTGTAGAAAAAGAGACCCTGAATTTGACCATATCAATGGTGTCTCAAAATGAGGAACCAAGAGGGCTTCCCAGGTGATGCTGGTGGTAAAGAACCTGCCTGCCAATGCAGGAGAGGTAAGATATGCAGGTTCGATCCCTGGGTCCGGAAGATCCTCTGGAGGAGGGCATGGCAACCCGCTCTAGTATTTTTGCCTTGAGCCTTGTGGGCTGCGCCCCATAGGGTGGCAAAGAGTTAGACACGACTGAAGCATGCATGCAGAGGGATACTAACTGGGCTTGGGCCAGACTTTAAGGCAGATCTTTCAAGACCCAGAATGGTTGAACTGGGCAAAGTTTACAATGAAAGAGCTTTTGATTGTAGGGTACAACAAAGCTAAGGTCCAGAAACAAGGCCTGATGCTCAAACTGTGCTTTTTAAATTGGTTCACAGTCTTAGCTTTCAGAAGAAAGTATTTCCTAGAGAAAGTGGCTAAGTTATCTTTTCCTAGCCCCAGTGTTATTTTGCACAGACAACAAAACGTATGTTTGTCCCCAGAACTTTTTAGCACACAGACACAAAATTGTGTTGGCTGCAGTTTCCTCTTCCCAAATGTGTATACCTCATTTCTACAAAATTCCTATGGTAGAAATCAGAATTACTTTGACTCTGTGACTTTTCTACTACCTTTATGAAATGCCTTGAAAGTGAAAGTGAAGTCGCTCAGTCATGTCCAACTCTTTGCGACCCGTGGACTGTAGCCCACCAAGCTCCTCCATCCATGGGATTCTCCAGGCAAGAATACTGGAGTGGGTTGCCATTTCCTTCTCCAGGGGATCTTCCCGACCCAAGGGTTGAACCCAGGTCTCCCACATTGCAGGCAGACACTTTAACCTCTGCACCACCAGGGAACCCCATGAAATGCCTTAGATATCCCTAAAAAGAGCCCACCTCCTTATTTAACGTTCTTCTGGATATGTATGCGTGCTGTGTGTGTGTGTGTTAGTGTGTGTGTGTGTTATTCGCACAGGTGTGTCTGATCTATACATGGGGTCTTTGTGACCCCATGGACTGTAGCCCACAAGTTTTCTCTCTCCATGGAATTCTCCAAGCAAGAATACTAGAGTGGGTAGCCATTCCCTTCTCCAGGGGATCTTCCCAACCCAGGGATTAAACCCAAATCTCCTGCATTGCAGGCAGATTCTTTACCAACTGAGTCACCAGGGAAGCCCTCCTCTTGACCTACATCAAAGAAGTTTAGTCCTTAAGACTTAAGTCATTGAAAATACAACAGAGCCATTAATTATTAGTATCCCACTTCTTATGTATCATCCAAAAAATTACATATCTAATCTACCAAATAGAGTAGTAAGAAACAAAATTTATTAAAGTAAGGGGATTTTTATATTATAGACTGCATGAAGGTCAGCAGAAGCATGGAATATTTAGAATCTAACTTTACCCAGTTTGGCAGATTAATTTGGTTACTCTCTTAAGAACTGAATTTGATGACTGAAAAGAAACTTGGAGAATACCTAATTCAAATTATTCTGTTTATTTCCCTTAAATAACAGGACATAAATAAATATGAGGAGGCACTGACATCCATCTAAAGTCACACAGCGACTTAGCTTCTTTTAGGTCCCATATCTTAGAGACAGTTCATTTTTCTTTCCACATGCTCTTACTCTGCCTCAGTTTATCTTTCTTTCCCACACACTCACGTCTCTGAGGAAAGAATGTCTCTACTTGCTGGCACTATACCCCATCAGAGCTGTTCTTAACCAGCAACCCCTGATGACATCATATGTTGTATCTTTTTCCTCTGTGTCCTGTCTCCTGAAATCTCATGAATGAACCTATATCCAACCATACCTCTCAGGAAAGCATCCTCCATTCTTAATTGGACACTATTAAGCCCCTGCTTAAGCTATTGGTTCATTCTTGGGATTCAGATATAACATGGTTAAGCCTAGGTAGGACACCCTGTCAGGTACCCAACTGCTTGAGGGGCTAAAGACAATCCTAGAGAACAACACATCTTGAAAAGTGAAACTTGAAGTAAGGCCCAATGACAGGCCTGCAGTCTTAAAAAAAAAGGAAAACAAAACAAAATTATGATCATACTTGGATTTTTCCAAGCCATGAACACCATGAATACCATGATCACCATGAACACTTTGAAACTTAGGAGTAAAAGCTAAAGTAACTCTTTTAAACTAGTAAAGATAACGCTAAGTCACTAAAGGTTTAAGAGGAACATATAAGCAAGATGATGAAAGACCTTTGTGCATCAGGCCTAAAACCTACAAGTGCCACTGGTAACAAGAAGATACTGGGTTTATCGCTTTGGCAAAGAATCCAGAGTATATCACTGGCACTGGCACTGGCACTCATGCTGGGCATCAACAGAAGAGATAACAGCAATCCTTATTAGCATGTATCACCAACAGAATCTATACGAGCAGGGGATTATACTGCACAATAACCAGGAGAACTCGGCTTACACACTCACATAAAAAGCTTACTAGGTTAGACCTTAGGAGCCCTGGAGACTCTAGAAGGAATAAGTCAGACTACATCTAAAACAGTGCTACTGATTAGCTTTCCCTGGGGCCCTGGGCCTAGGAAACTATATTACTGCCTGATTTCTTTCTCTTTGCTCTAGATTGAATCCAAATCAATCAGTTTTTAAACTTTACAACTCAACTATTCAGCAATTTCTTTGCCCTACTTGTTTTCTATTTTCATTCCTTTTATTTCTGATCAATCACAAGGTGAGTGTTTATAGCATTAGTGTTTTAAGATACCTCTTGACTGATACCTTGGGTCACTTATAAATCTCTTAAAAAAAAAAAACCTTCCTCCATGTTGTCCTGTTTTGTATGACAGCATGGTTCTGAAAGAGATCTCTTCTCAATGCAGTCCATCTACAAAGAAATGCCCATTCATCAATCTCCAGTTGGGTCAACTATTAATGTAGGGCTCCCAAATACAAAGTGCAACAGCAGCTTATTCTACCAACCACTGGCAGACACTCTGAATTCAGCACAGTATGATTTAATATCCCATCTGGGCCAGATTTCTGTTTCTTACATGGTTTTGCACAAATTCTAGTGCTTATCTTTCTAAGTTGAATAACTGCACAAAAGATAATTAAGAATTATAGTGGATATTAGGGAGAATTTTTAATACTAGCAAAGAAGTGAAGGGTTAGTTCCTCAGTCATGTCCCACTCCTTGTGACACGGGATTCTCCAGGCAAGAATACTGAAATGACTTGTCATTCCCTTCTTCAGGAGATCTTCCCAATCCAGGGATCTAACCTGAGTCTCCTGCATTGCAGGCAGATTCTTTACCATCTGAGCCACCAGGGAAGCCCGGTACTAGCAAACTTGCCCATAACAGCAGCACCTTAAAACAAACAGTGATTAAAATTGAAAATATATGTTGAATGCACTTTTCTTTGCATGAAGAACTCCTCAAACAAATTCAGATTCCAAAACTATTTCCTAAAATAAGAGTTCTTAGCCAAGACACAGGTAAAACATAAAAATTCAAATGTATCCATTTTAGATCTCCTAAAGCACAACTTGAACCTAATAGCCTTTATCCCACTTGTCCTCGTCCCCTCTCCTGTGCTTCTCCAGTACCCTCTGCTCCTTCCTCTCTTTATGACCCAATTTCTTTCCATTCTGGGCAGCTATAAATCCCTAAAGCTCAATTGCCTCTCAAAGTTAAATTCATTTTAAATGGGGTAAATCCCTGTTCTGGCATTAGCACTCATATTGAACATCAATACAGGGTATTATACATGTATTACTACTATCCCTAGTATGTTTTATTAGCAAAAATATATATATATTAATATTTTATTTTGGTATGCTTAATTATACTTCTTTCTAGATTTCTGAACAAGGGGCTTCACATTGTTATTTTCTACTGGGTCTCACAAATTATGTTGCTATCTTCTATGCTATGCTATATATAGTGCAAGGTGGAGCAGGAAAAGAAGAATGTCAATATATCCATAGAATTCCTCCCTTGAAGTTTTCATAAAATTATACAGAAAGTGAATCAAAATAGGCCACTTTAGATAAGATTTTAGTTTTTCTTTTAAATGAAAACACATGAATCTTGGGGGAAGAATATTGTACTGATATCACTACAGACTTCTCTGTATAAAAAACAAAGAGAAAAGCAAGGAAATGATGAAATGAAGAATTGGGTCATTTGTTTTATACCCCCACAGCTCTTTCTGTCAACAATTCTGATAGGAAATAAGTTCTGTTCTCTTCATTTAATTGACCACTCCTGGCTTCTGGGTTAGAGGTAGACAACAAACTCCAACCATAAATACCCTGTTAGTATTTGCCTGAAGATAATTCTCAAAGGTGGTATCTCTAGAGGTTTAAATGCCACTGTGCAGCCCAATTAAATGATTCTTAAAATAGTCATCCAACAAAAAGAACTGGTAAACTTGACAGAGGTTAAAATCAACACCACTGGAAAGCTAATATACGATCACCATCCCTTAAAAAGTGGTTACAGAGCCGGGCTGATCACTTCCTCAACTCAGGCTGAGGACTGATTCTGAGGAACAGGAAGCAAGGGTTGAAAACAGACACTGCCAACATCTATTTAATTGACCATTAGGACAGAGAACTAAGGCTGCTTGTGTCAGCATGGTTTAACTATATATTCTAGGAAATTCTTGCCCAAGATATAAGTCAGTTGTTACTGAAGTTCAGTCACTAAGTCGTGTCCAATTCTTTGTGACCCCATAGACTACAGGGTTCCCCATTCTTCACTTCTCCGAGAGTTTGTTCAAATTCATGTCCATTGACTCAATGATACAAACTAACCATCTCATTTTCTTGAAGAGACCTCTAGCCTTTCCCATTCTGTTGTTTTCCTCTATTTCTTTGCATTGATTGCTGAAGAAGGCTTTCTTATAGCTTCTTGCTATTCTTTGGAACTCTGCATTCAGATGCTTATATCTTTCCTTTTCTCCTTGGCTTTTCACTTCTCTTCTTTTCACAGCTATTTGTAAGGCTTCCCCAGACAGCCATTTTGCTTTTTTGTGTTTCTTTTCCATGGGGATGGTCTTGATCCCTGTCTCCTGTACGATGTCACGAACCTCATTCCGTAGTTCATCAGGCACTCTATCAGATCTAGGCCCTTAAACCTATTTCTCACTTCTACTGTATAATCATAAGGGATTTGATTTAGGTCATACCTGAATGGTCTAGCGGTTTTCCCTGTTTTCTTCAATTTCAGTCTGAATTTGCTAATAAGGAGTTCATGATCTGAGCCACAGTCAGCTCCTGGTCTTGTTTTTGTTGACAGTATAGAGCTTCTCAATAACCTCAGATATGCAGATGACATCACCCTTATGGCAGAAAGTGAAGAGGAACTAAAAAGCCTCTTGATGAAAGTGAAAGAGGAGAGTGAAAAAGGTGGCTTAAAGCTCAACACTCAGAAAATGAAGATCATGGCATCTGGTCCTATCATTCCATGGGAA